>JARPMJ010001402.1:0-157500 GCA_033366665.1 Phoxinus dragarum
TCTTCTCCAGACTCACCTTATGAGAGTCCACAGCCTCTCTCAGCTGCTGAAGATCTTTCTCTCTCTGCTGGATCCTCTGCTGGAACGACCTCTGCGTCTCCTTCAGCTGCTTCTGCACCACAAACCAATAACAGAGATGTCAGTTTATCACTATATCTGTCACGGTTCTGTCACTTTGGTCTAGTTTATTCTTGGTTTTGTGCCAGAGATCTGACACTCCTGTATTGTCTTGTCTTTGTGTGAGCGTACGGTCTCTTGTTTGTGTGCCTTGTTTCATGTTCGAAGCGTGGTGTTCGGATTCCAGGCCTCATGTCTAGTTCTGGTTTCAGTTCAGTGTTGAGATTCGGGCATTCATGCTCTGTGTGTTTGTATTCTGTTATGAGTGCACAGGATGAGCATTCACTCGTTCTCGTTCATTCAGTCTTGTTGTATAACATGCAGTTTCGAGTTTGCTCTGGCCGTACGCTCTTCTGTCTGCGTGTGGTGTTGTGTTCTGTGTAGCACCCGAATCGTGTTTCCATTGGCGGCGAGCTTTCATGTTATGTTTTGTCTTATGCTGAACAGCATGCACCCATTTTGTTATCTGATCATTGATTCATTTGCCCCACCTGTTTTCTCTAATCACCTGCCTTATTTGCTCCCTATTTATTCTCCTTGCGTTTGCAGTCCTGTGCCAGATCGTCATCAAATGTTCCCCTTGTGTCCTACCCTGCCAGATCATATTTGCCTAACCAAGTCATCCCCCTTGTTAAAGGTGGGGTATGTAATTCTCTTTTTTGGCGAATTTTTCAAAATCACTTAAAATCCTATTCCTAACCCACTTACAGCCACTGAGTTAGAAGCACTGAAATAAAAATTAAGCAATTTAATCATCTGTGGAACAGGCAGGACTCGAAAAACTCCAGCCAATCATTTCCAAGACCACATAGAATCATTGGACAGTAAGTGCGTCAATCAAACGGTCGTACCATCCCCCCCCTTCCCCTGATCCATGTCCATGTTCTTTGAATGGGTGGAGTCAAAGGAAAGAAGGTAGGACCATTTGAGTTGTGTATTTTCAAAATCTGCCGGCCGTTTTGCAAATCACATACCCCACCTTTAAATTTACATGACTCTTTCACACTGCAAGCATAAGTATCATAAAAGTGAAACTGACACAGATGTAAAGCTTCACACTGACAGTGTTTCTACTGCAAAACAGTATTTCTATTAAAACTGCCATCAGTTAAAAAATGTTAATCGGGAATCATTCATTCTAATTTACATGAAGACAGGCATCCCATTTCCATCAAAAGTTTATTTTGAAAACACAGAACAGAAGCCAATGCCTGAAGTGAAGCTATAAACGACTGAGTTTATATGGACTGAGACATATTAACTGAAAAGAACGTGTTTTTGTCTGTCACAAATATGCTCAGCAGTGAAAGTCCACTTGCAGCTTCTGTTCACTTCTGCTGACGTCTGGAGTGTGAATGATGTTTCCTGATCATATGGTGCCAATATAAATAGTGTCAACATTATATCATCAGTGTTTAGTTTATAGTTCATACCTGTTTCTCTGTCCTCTGTGCTGCAGCTGATACAGTGTCGTGGTTTTTATGTTCATCCATCGTACACAGCAGACATATAAACTTCTGATCAGTGCGGCAGAAAACCTCAAGGAGTTTATCATGTGTTTGGCAGATCATCTCCTGCAGTCGTCCAGTGGCATCAGTCAGATTGTGTCTCTTTCTTTTAAAGAAACTCTCATGTTGTTCAAGGTGACTGTGGCAGTAAGACTCCAGACACCCCAGACAGGACTTGACGGCTTTGCGTTTTCTTCCAGTACAGACGTCACACTGCACATCTCCAGCGTAACAGTCAGCAGGAACTTTAGTCTTCAGTTTCTCCACCACTTCAGCCAGCATGGTGTTTTTAGCTAAAGCAGGTCTTGGACTGAAGTTCTGTCTGCACTGAGGGCAGCTGTAGACTTTCATATGATCCCAGCAGCCAGTAATACAGATCTTACAGAAACTGTGTCCACAGGGAATGGTCACTGGATCCTTCAGGAGATCCAGACACACTGAACACTGGAACTCATCCGGAGAAATTCTGGCTTCTGCCATTTTACTGCATGAGACACACAAACACACAACAGCTCAACTGCACTTCAGTTTCAATTTCTCTGAACTGAAGGGTTTCCTGTTTCCTGTTTCTGTGTTTGAGTGATGTGTGAAAGACATGTGTCTGCAAATCTGTAAAGCAGGTTCCTCACTCCTAGTGTAGTGGGTTTCCATCTGCGTTGTGTTTTCTTCTTAATAACAGAGATGCCACAGGATGATGCAGTTGTGATGCGATTTACTCTCGGCTTCTTTCAGTTTCTGTATTAACCCTCTGGGGACCAAGGTGTTTTTGGGGCCCTTGGGATGTTTTGAAATGCCCTGACATTTTTGCTGTTTTCAGTTATTTATAAACATGTTAATGGGAAAGGTGTAAATTCACTCTATATAGCACAAACGGGGATACCATAATATGTGAGCAACATGTATGTACATGTTTGGATTTTTAAGAGAATAATGTTTATGCGTGGTTATTAAAGGGCACCTATTATGACATTTAAAATGTTCCTAATGTTGTTGTGGGAGTCCCCAACAACAGTTTTACATGCATGCAATGACAAAAAACACTTTTGTTTTCGTATAATATGCATTTATTTTTACCTGATTTGCTCACCGACTCCCAAATGATTCGTTCAACGACTCGTTTTTCAAACCCCTCCTCTGCGCGACGCTAATCTGCGTTGATTGGTCAGATGACCCAGCAGTGTTTACAGAGATAATACTTATTGTTTAACACGGAGTACAATGATGCTTTTATCAATTAAACTGTATTATAATAATGATTATAGTCCACTGCTTTATAGTTTGTAGTAAAAAACGAAAATAAGATAAAGAATTTAATGTTATGTTAGCGAGCATAGCCCAGAGTTCATATTGTAAAAGCACAATCAGTCTTTGTTTGCATTAGCCCGATGCATAAACATAACGTTTTTACACACAAAAAAAATGCAGTTACGTTACTACGAGGTATTACTCTATTCTTTAGACAACTCCGAAAACAACGACAAACACTTCACATATCTCAATACAATTGTCATTGAAGACCTAGAAGCTAAACGGTGCTTACACAACAAACAAAATAATTATTAAGCATGCTACATAAAATATAAAAGCAAAAATTATTAATAACACTTACAGTGATACGGAGGAGGAAGCTGATGTAAATACACTTGGAACTGAACCTTGCTTCAATATCAGCCAGCTCGCGAATCCAAGTTTGATTGCATTTAAAAAGCAATCGTCTTCAAAATGACGCGAACAAAGCACAAGGCTCGGACTATACTTCTGTGGTATAGTGAATCGTAGCCCCTTAGTCTTCAAATGCTCCTCCTTGGGCAGATGAAAAAAGTTTGCTTTTGAGTCGCACTTCAGAACACAGCGTCTCGTCGCCATGATATTTTCCCTGCTGGCCTTGGAGCGCAATAAGTGGGCGTATCGTATTCAAATAACTTGACAAGTTGACGTCATCTAGTCAGAGAAAAAGCTTCGGTCTTCTAACGATTCATAAAAATGACTCAGAGTCGACTCTCACTTTTGAAAGACAATAACTTTATATACGGTGCACTTTCAAATTTCAAACTTTGCAGGATGTTTTTGTTCACTTAGTCTATGTTACACACTACATGAAAGGTAAATTCAAAAATTCCATAATAGGTGCCCTTAAAAAAAAAAAAAAAAGAAAGTTGCTGAAATAAGACCACAAAACGCATACTAACTATGTTTTCCCAAGACCTTTGACTAATGGATGTTGTCCCTTCGAGTTCTGGCTTCAAAATAATGTGAAAAACATCCTGTCTAATCGTTCACATAAAACAATACATTGATTTAAACTTTGTAAGACTGTTTTTTTGTCAGAAGAGGTTTATGCATGGGAGTGGTAATGGGGTGTGACAGACACTCCCCCAATGGCCCATCAGCCTAAATAAAGAGATTCAAAGGTTTTGTTTTTCAATCTGTTTTATTGTAATTCCTCTATGTGGAGGAACTAAATGTTCATCTGAAGACACAAGTGAACATTACATGCCTGACATTTCCAAGGTGTGTGCTGCCTTTTACCAAGCTGTCCTTTGCTAAGCACACAGATCTTGCGACCAACTGTGCAAAAAGGAATATTTCGCAAAACTGCAATGGAAACAAATTTTGCGCATTTACAGTCACCTGACTTAGAAGACGCGGTGTGTTTGGGGTCCGTGTACGCAAATAATAATAATAATTATCATCATTATTATAACATTTATTAGGCTACATATTTAGAGACGCTTTTATCCAAAAAAGGAACAAAGCAATTCGTCAAATGTCCTTCATAATACGGGTTAGACAATAATAATACAGGGCTAAGATTATCACAAATAAACAAGATTTTGACGCATATCCAAGGGTTTGTGGAGCGGAGTGTGGAGCGCGCACTGCATGGCACAGAGGGGCACTTGCATTTTCCTATCAACAGTGGAAACAACTTAAAATACTCTTATCATTTCTGGTCATACAGAAAATAATAATATATTATTCGCAACTCCTTTTATTTGTGTAAACTCACAATAACAAGAAAACGTTGTGCTTTTGTAAAATAAAATAAAAAAATCAGGCGCGCTTTCATGATCTCCGTGAACTGGAGCGCGAGAACTGAAACAAAATATAGCCTATGTAGGCTAAAGCTTGAAATGTCCACTTTAAAACGAACAAATTTGAATCGAAAGCTAATACATTCTGATTATGTAATGCGTATGAAAGGTGCATTTCTCTCATTCAGCACTGTGGGAAAAATATAAATTCCAGGTTCTAATTTGGCCTTAGAAAACCAGTAAAATCGACATGTTTTCCATATTAATTTGTGAAAATATCTGTAAAATATCTGTAATAATAGTGGGTAAATATGTACTTACTCTTTCTGATTTCTGAATGTGTTGCTAAGCGCACTCCGAGTTGCAGGCGTAGGTAGTGATGAAGCTCCATTCCTTTTAAAAAGGTTGAAGAATATTATTGTATCGTGCCATCTTCCCAACGCGCAGGTGACTGAATGATGAAACTTGAAGCGTTTAATGCATTTGCTTGGGGGTGTTTACCTGTTTTGCATAGATGGCTTAACACATTATCTTGTGAATAGCGTGCTCCGTCAGTAGGCGTGAACGAATTAAAGTCAATGAGCTCGTAATGAGCTTGACTGGAATCGCTCTCTTTTCATACAGATTACAGAAGCTGAGAATATTTGTTTTTTATATAGATGACTTCATTTGAAAGATGCGATCTCAAGCTTTATGCCCGTGGGTATGTTTGCCTGTTTGACTGCAGTTTTGCGGAGTTACAGATCATTTTCCAACGCGTTTCAAATTGTAGTTCATTGACAGAGAGAGTGCAGAACCTGCATCATGTTAATTTTTCTTTATTTGGCAAAAAGCAAAACACTTTATTTTTATTGAGAGTATACAGAAAAAAAATAGAAACTGAACAGGATCGATTGATGTATAACACGAAAATGAAAGATCAAAATTAACAGAGCATTTTCAGTTTATTTTGCATTGCTAAAAAAAAAACACGAGCAAAATGCGGGGGCGCATTTTTTGTCCCCAGAGGGTTAAAATATCAGACAATTCTAACAAGGAGAATCTCTGGTTCGTGCCTCTCATTGCCATGACATCCCGCGAAAGAGAGAGGGCGGCCAGAAGTTACATTAGCTTTAGCGTCACATGTACATATATATATATATGTGTGTGTGTGTGTAACCCCCTAGAGTTTTACACTGTTTTACAGTTTTGTTAGTTAGCAGTACCATAGTTTCCCTGTAGGGGCCGCTATATGAGCTGGTTGACTGAGATGTAGATATTGATAGAAGAAGACTGTTTATAGTTGATGCGCACGAGGTGATCAAGCGCTGCTTTTGAAGTGTTAAAACTGCACGATTTTTGGACAAAAGATGTCTAAACGTTTTATATAAAAAAAAATTTGAAGTATGTTCATGGGTTTTAAAAGGAATTCCCATTGATGTTTATTGAGAAGCACTACTTCTGCGGATTCTGGTGAGTTTTTATGTTCAAAGAAATGTTTAGTCGATGTTCTTTAACTGATTAATGATCAGAAAGTTGTATATGTTATAGTGAATAAAAAAAAAGAGTTAAAAGATGTTCATTGAAAGTATTTTTGTATTTCAATACACGCTATACAAACAGAGATCGGGAAACTGATAGATTTAATTCTTGATAAATTTATTTTATGATGTACCCTGTATGGAGGAAAAAAAATGTATTTAGACATGAAAGTGAGTATTTTGCTGGACACCGTTGGCTTGCATCCTCATCAAATTTCAATTTCAGCCTTAAGTACCAAGCCGGAAGGAAAATCAAGATGCCGACGGTCTGTCCCAGAGACCACACCCTCAACCAGACGTAGATTTCAGTTCCAAGACTGAGGATGACCGGATTTATAAATTCATTTCTCAGTTCATGAAAGAAGGAAATGGAACCTCATTCCCTAACGAGGCAGTGAAAGCCATTTGCCAGAAGCACCAGTTGCATGAGCTTGAGGAGGCAGAAGAAGAGGAACATTCTTTACCTGCTGCTTTGGAATGTTTGGCCATGAATGCTGATGCCATTCCAGCAGTTCTTGCAGGCAGATCTACTCCCTAGGTCAAGCACTCTCCCCAGAATGTCATCGCAAGAGTGGGTTGCAGAACAGTCACAGGACCCCACAATAAGTAGAGTGATTGAACTCTTGAATACCGGTAAACGACTCTCTTATCGTGTCAGACGTCATGAAGCTCGAGAAGTTCAGCTGATGCTCAGAGTGATGGATCAATTCATATTCATAGATGGAGTACTATACAGAAAACGTATGAACCGAGGGAATTCGTCCTATCAGCTTGTTCTTCCTCAGAAGTTCAGGGAGATTGCATTGAAAGCCCTGCATGACTCAGTAGGTCATATGGGAGGAGAACGTACCTTAGATCTGTTCCGCACACGCTTTTACT
Organism: Phoxinus dragarum; assembly: GCA_033366665.1. Lineage (NCBI taxonomy): Eukaryota > Metazoa > Chordata > Actinopteri > Cypriniformes > Leuciscidae > Phoxinus > Phoxinus dragarum. The sequence continues at coordinate 7,060 of JARPMJ010001402.1, forward strand.
GGCCAATGATGTATTCAGATGTTGAACGCAAAGTAAACACTTGTGAGAGGTGCATCAGGAGGAAGGCCAAAGCCGAAAGAGCATTCCCCTTAGTTAATATAGAAACCAGCAGGCCTCTGGAACTAGTCTGTATGGACTATCTCTCTCTTGAACCGGATGGCAGTGGTACGAAGAACATCCTAGTTATCAAAGACCTACGTCTGTTAGTTCCTACGGCTGATCAGAGAGCAAAAACAGTTGCTAAAAACTCTGTGGAATAACTTCTTTGTACATTACGGGATTCCAGAACGTTTGCACAGCGACCAAGGTCGTGACTTTGAGTCTGCTGTGATTAAGGATCTTTGTCTCTTGTTGGGGATAAAGAAGACTCGAACAACTCCTTACCACTCGCGTGGGAATCCCGTAGAACGTTTTAACCGCACGCTCCTTCAAATGCTTGGAACTCTCCAAGAAGACAAAGTGAGATGGCGTGACCACATTCAACCGCTGGTACATGCCTATAACTGTACCAAGATTGATACAACTGGTTTCTCTCCTTATCAGGTAATGTTTGGGACACAGCCAAGCCTTCCAATAGACGTGGCTTTTGGTATCAAACCAGAAGGGGGAAGAAAGTCACCCACACAGAGTACGTCAAAAAGCTGCAAGAGAGTTTACAAGAGAGTTACAAGATTGCTATTAAACACAGTGAGAACACTGCTGACTCTTCGTAACAAACAAAGGTACGATCTGAGGGTGAGAGAGTCTACCTTGCATGTTGGGGACCGTGTCCTTGTCAAGAATGTGGGAATAAGAGGTAAACATAAGATAGCTGATCGATGGAGCAACACAATTTACCAAGTGGTCAAACAGATAAATGGATCTCCTGTTTATGTAGTGAAACCTCTCAAGACGAATGGTCCAGAAAAAACACTTCATCGAGATTTGCTTTTGCCCTGTGGATTCTTGACTTCCACCAATCCCACTGATGAAAGTGACACAGAGGAGAGAAATGAGAAGATCTCTCGTCCTAGGGAAACATTGTTAGTGAATGAATTTCGTTACCCAGATGTTATCCAAGAACCTGTCCAGGACCATGATGCAGAAGTGGATTATTATTTCCCTCAAACTACACAAGACACATCATATCCTACCATTACTATTATTCGAGAAGTGCCTTACAACAAAGCCATGAATGAGGATGTCAGCGGGACCACAATGGATCCTAATGCAAGGTCGTTTGAATCTTCAGGTGGTAAGGAGGATGTGCTTGTTATGGCAAGACTTTATGTTTCATTGATTTGTTTTATTTTTCAGTGACTCTTAGTAGATTGCAAAGGAATTGTAACCGATGTTAGGGCAGAGGGTCGATAACCACACTCCGGAGGAGCAGACACCAGAGGACACCAAGAGGCGGACAACAAGGAGTGAATTTTAAAAGGTAAGTATTTTATTGATTTAAAACAATAAAAACTGTGATGAGAATGTTCGTGGCGGGGACCCGGCATGGGAAGAGGAACGGGGAGGGGGTGCAGGTAAGTGGTTCTTCGGGGGTTCCTCTCGTCGCTGGTTCGTGGGTAGGACAGTGGCTTTCTTCGTCTCTTCGACTCGTCGGATGTGCTCGTGGGACAGACAATGACAGTGCTCAGCCTCGGCTGGTATGTGGGTTCGTAGAACAGCCGATCAATGACAGCAGCTTCTCCTTTTCTCTGGGGAACAGACAATGACAGTGCTCGGGCTCGGCTTGTGCGTGTGTTCTTAGAACAGCCGATGGAAGGACAGCAGCTTCTCCTTTTCTCCGAGGGACAGACAATGACAGTGCTCGGACAATGGTAAGTGTGACCGGATCGCGGTACTTTACCCGCCTGCGCTCTCGTTCCGGGTATAGCAGAACGGCGTCATTGGAGGGTTCGTGAGACTGGGCTTTCGTTGACGTGAGAGATAGTGCCCGTGAATTGTGGTGTTCAGGGTGTATTGAGCTCCTCGCCACACCGTGCACTTAAGGAAAACTTGAACACAGTTTTAAACAGATCAATTTGAAGGGATCTTCATATTCGGAAGTCAATTTTCATTCATCACAGTTTCAGAGTAAACACAGTCGTTTGGTCTCACCAGACTTGTGCATAAATCACTCTTGTAAATCTTCATACGTGTACATTTCACTCTTTCAGACACTGCAAACTCACTTCATCTCCACAGTGATTAATCGACACCGTTTCTCTTCTCGCTGTAGGGTGAATGACTCAAGGAAAAGTGTTTTCAGAAGATTGACGTGAGCACCTCAGCGATCCTCCCAGCTGTTCCAGTTACTGCGTGTCGTTCTGTCAACAGGATAACACACACTGCCCGCAAACACAGATTAGTCACGCACTGGTGATGGACAATCTTCACATGTGGTTTTCTCAAAGGGTAATCAAATGAAGGGTGCACTTAACTTTTCCTCGGTGTGTTATTCCAATCCTGCGGTGGTTTCCTCTCTCACTTTGGCCAGTCACTTCTCCTTTTTCTGCTGTATAATCTCCTCACTTACTTCGTGGTGCTGCTGTTCATGATTGCTTTAGAAAACTCACTTAATGAGCATGTCTCGGGGAAACTTCACAATCGAACACCGATCAGACATTCAACCTTCAGCTTCCTCTTGTTGCGCCGCTGTCAAGACACACACTTGCCTGGATACACCTGTCTCCCTCACTGCTCAAACACTTCCTTTTTATGCTCCCTTTTCCTGAGCATGTGCTTAAATGAAGCGCAGCTGATTCACCTCAGCTGGCGCTCGTTATGGCCAGCAATCAAGCGCAGCCAGAGTTGGGACCAATGAGGGATTTTTTTTGAATATCTGGTTTTTCACCCGGTGACAGAATGCCATGTGTTTTTGCCATTTGCAGTATGGTGTGAGAACAGGGAACTGCTCTCAGATTTATGTGTTTATGTACCTGGGGAGGCAGAAGGGAGAGACACTCCAGAAAACAGACAAACAAGGACCTCTGACCCCGGTGTCAGAGGCCATTTGATACAGGGGGCTTAGTGGGCCAACTAGTGACGAATCTAAACCTAGATATGGTTCCTTTGTCTATGGAAGAAGGCTCTGGGGGAAGAAGACCTTAGAACAGTGGTTTTCAATAAGTGAGGCACGCCTCCCCGGGGGGGGCGCCAAAGAGCCACAGGGGAGGCGCGACACGCAAAGAAAAAAATAGCTGTAGGCTATGCAGCTAAATTGTCGTGTATTAGCTTTAAAAATTAAAATGCATCGTTTCCTTGTCCCAAGTCAACAGAAGTCAAGTCAGCATTAAGGGAGGAGACAGTCACAGGACCCAGCAAAAAACGTAGGAAATATGATCCTGAGTATTTAAAGTTAGGTTTTACCTGGTCGGGGTCCGAGGCTGCACCTTTGCCGCAGTGTGTGGTCTGCAAGGAGGTGCTAGCAAATGATAGAGACTAGGCTTGCTACGATAGTCGGTGTTACCGGTGTTTCACGGTGTTCAGTCACAACACCGGTTTCATCACTTGCCCACCGCGGCACCGCAAAAAAAAAAAAAATTTAAAGCGTTAAAAGTATTTAACGCAATTGACTAGCGTTGTATTATCACGCTCGTATTAATATGCTTTTAAACCGTTTAAACGCGACAAGACTAAAGAGACCGCGCTGTAAGTCCTGCCTATTACACACACACACACACACAACCCAAAAGACGCGCGTCAGTATCGAGTTCTCTTTCGGGCTGGAACAAACCATAACACACACAAATTATACCAAAATGTCCGTATTGTCGAGTGTCCTCATACGAGCAGTCTTAAATTATTTAAATAAAGTCTTAAATGAACGTAGATCTTGTGAGGAAACAGGACGCGTGTCAGATCGCGTCTCTGTCAGCAGCGGCTGGTCTTAAAGTGTCATTAATGTTAATCAAAGAACAAAGGTAAGAGAGTAAATGACTCACTCAGACCCGGCGCCAGGAGGATTATTATACCGGTAGCCTAATAATCATGAATGCACTCCGCTATCTCCGGAGAACAGCTTCTTCACGCAAAAGAAAAACTCTTCATGTCATGAAGCGCAGTGAAATTCAGCGCCCTATGTGGCGTTGATGGATCGAGGTTCGTTAACTTAATTTTATACTAACTAAGCTATATAACTAAACTATATAATTCTAATATAACTAAATTATATTCTATAATTAAATAATAATCGAATGTTAAAAAATCGTGACTCATCCCTGCATGGAATTTCTTTTTCCAAATATTCACTCACTCACCCAGGGATTCTTCATTGGTTCGCTTTTAATTAGGCCTATTATATTCGTATTCTTTACTGTGGTAAAGTAGAAAAACGCTGTAAGACAGACAGCCTACATTTGTAGCCTACTTGCATGTCAAATTCTTTTTAACACAGTTTGTTACAAAAGTCCTAATCCCCTTCACCTCCAGCTACTTGTGTGAGTGTGGGTTTTCCGCACTGACCCTGATTAAAAACAAATACAGATCATGGCTGCAGGAGGACGACTTGCGTGTATTTCTCTCTGGAGTGCAGCCCCGCACCGAACACCTCTGCGCATCAGAAGCGCGGCCTCGTTGTTCCCACTGATAATGACTAAATTGAAACGCGTGTTGTCTTGAATGCATAAATTGATTGGGCCATATGGTTGATGACGCTCTTGTAGCGCAAATGACGTGAATTGCGCATTTTGTTTGTTGTTTAAATGTGAGGTTTTAGGTTGAAATCGTTAAAAAATTGTTAAAAAAAATCATAAAAATATGTGAATCTGTTCGATCAGATAACATGCCTTTTAATGCAGTTGACTGTTAAACGTTATGTGTTCCGTGAAAAAAACAGCGTTGTCGTTCATTCAAAATTAGTTGTCCCATTGACTTCCATAGTATTTTTTTTGCTACGATGGAAGTCAATGGGACCAGTTACCTGTTTGGTTACTGACATTCTTCAAAATATATTCCTTTGTGTTCAGCAGAAGAAATAAATTCATACCGGTTTGAAACAACTTGAGGGTGAGTATATGATGACAGGATTTTCATTTTGAAGTGAACTATCCTTTTAAGCATGTTTTGTTGACTTGTGGTTAGGCATAGGCTGATGTTCAGTGATTTTAAAAGTAGCCTTAATTTGGCCTGCATGAAGTTGGAAATTATTTGCTGTTGCAAAGAATCGTTTATGAATGCACTTTTAAAAAAGTTGTAGAAATAAAATTTCTTCAAATATAATTAAAAAAGTTATAAATTTTATCAGTTGTTATTGAAACTCATTGCCTGGAACACACAAAAGATGGCATTTACTGCAGAGGCGTGTGTGGGTTAGGGCAGGCGGGCAGGGTTTTGGGGAAGGGGGGGGGCTCGGCTGTCCTTACCTACTGTAAGGGGTATGGAGGACCAAACCTGCAGAAATTAAAAATGAATAGATGAATGAATAAATAGATAAATAGATAAATAAATGTGATAAATAGATAAATAAATGTGATAAATAGATAAATAAATGTGATAATAGGAAAATAAATAAAGAAATAAACGACTTGATAAAATAAATATGATTCATTTTTAATCAAATTTATTTTTGTATTATTTTTTTCCCCTTAATGTATTATTTTCTACTTTTATACATTTGTAAAAAAATAAAATCGTTTCAACTTTTATTTATTCGTTAATTATTTATTTATTTATTTTTATATTTTTATATTTATTCTTACATTTATTGTTTAGATTTATTTATTTATGCATTCATTCATTTATAGATTTATTTATTTCCACATGTATTTATTTTTAGATTTATTTATTTATTGATTCATTTATTTTTACATTTCTTTGAATTTGTATGATAATTAGGTGGGTTGGTATTGCTTACCATTGGTTCATCGTTGATTGAAGCGCTTGCTCGATTACTCTGGCTTTGTAGTGACGTCGGGTGTGGTGACAGGTATGGCGGACGTTTTACAAATAGCTAGAGAGTTGCGCAACTTAGCAAATGAAGTTGACAACAACGCATCAAATGATTATGTGTTGTTTAGATTAGATGTGCTAATCGATGTTTTAGGAGAGATATTTGCCGACATGAACGTCGAAGAACAGCCTGAATTGTTAGGTTCTTTGCAAAATATTTCCCAACACATTCAAAATCTGTGCGAGTCAGGTGGTACTACGGCGGGACGTCCATCGTACTTACTTCCGATAAGTACTATTGAAACCTATCTCTCAATGGGTCAAACTGCTGTAAACATTGCAAAGTTGTTTGGTGTCTCTGAAAGAACTATCCGGAATAGGATGGCGCAACATGGTTTAAGGTAAGCAGCTCCTAGTAGCATAGCCTTATAACCTACTAAGCTTTCACATTAGTGTTTATATTTGTGTGTTGTGTGGTTGATAACGGGTTTATTTTATTCTCATAGAGTAAGCGACCTGTTCTCAACTTTGGAGGACGCTGAACTGGATGCTCTGGTAGAAGATGTACTAAAGCGTCACCCAAATGCCGGATACAAAATGATGGTTGGACATCTCGGTGCACAGGGCATTCGAGTACAGAGTAAGGCGGGTTTTGTACCTGGACATATTAGCATCCTTAAGTAAAAAGCACGTAAAATAGAAATTCAATCAATTATATATATTTTTTTTTTTGAGCACTTCAGCAAAGGTAAGACTGTGTTGGGCCTCACATTTGCTTCTGCTGTGGTTGGAGAGCTTGAGTGCCTAAACATTTCACTGCAGAAGAAGACCCAGACTGTCTCTGGTATGCAGGCTGCAGTAGATTGTGTCCGATCCTCCCTTCAGAGAAAGAGAAATGACAAGAGCTTTCTTGAGCTGTATGAGAAAGCTACAGCATTGGTTAACTCCACGGAATACGTTGACTCTATTGAGACAGCAAATTCAAGGCGCTTTGCTGGAAAAGCAGTGGATCATTACAAGGCAGAGTTCTTTAAAGTATTGGATTGTGTGGAGGTTCTCTCTCAGGACAGTTGCCCCTCTTTCGCCAGAAATACCCCTGTAGCAGCAGTGGAGAAGCAGCAGAGGTCCAGTGACTTAAACCTAATAACCTAATAGTTTTATTTGTTACAAAATATTTTTTTTTATATGGGGACACTTTTTCACAACATTGACGGTTTTCAAGTTAAGTTGAAAACGTATCTTTTTAACTTAGCTTTTAGTTAAGGGTATTTGTTCATTGACGTAAATAACTTATTTTTATTTAGTTTTTTTCCCCTCTCTTTCACGTCTATGCTGATCTCACTATACAGTTGTGTGAGGGTGTATGTCTAAGAGTGTGAAGTCATGCCTTAATTTAGCTAGGCATGGTAAATGTTTTTATATATGCATGTTTTAATTATAACTGTGAAGCAACTACGTTGCTATTAAATGTGCTATATAAATAAATAAAAGTTGGAGTTAAGTTCAAACTCAATTGTATTTTGGTGGTTTGATTTTGTAAACAACTTCAAAAACATTGCAATAAAAAAAAATGGTTTTGAAGAATGTTTTGGTCAATTTAGTCAGCTTTTTCACTGAACCAGAAAGAAACTTTGAGAAGAAGGATAATGGAACGGTCTCCATGCTACACTAATAATAGTACCGTAGTAAGACTTTCCTCTCTGTACACATATCCTTGCAAGTACAATTTTGCCTGTATTAATGGTGTCCCCTTCAAAACTCGCTCTTGAGAAATTTTATGTTTATTGTCCCCCCCAACATTTAGATTAAATTTTCGCCCCTGTATATATATAAAATCGCTTTATTACAATACAGATTATCTACCTGTTTATTACTGTGAAGCTGGTTGGAAATGCGTCAGTGTTGCAACGTTCATTGTTATTAAATTATTTAAAGTTAGAAAAAGATCTCAGAAGTGTACTTATTCAGCTCAGTTAATTTCAAGTTTTTGTATTCACATCTGATAGTGTCAGTAAGTACAGTAATATTTTTGAATTTGTCCTTTAGGTCCCCATTAAACATGTCAAAGGTGAACTCAAAGATTGGAATATTTACTGCATATATTGACGAATTTACTTTTTTTAGGGCGACGTGTTCAAGAATCCATGAGACGGGTGGATCCTCAGGGTGTCCTTATGCGCAGTCTTCAACTGAACCCTCGGCGGCGTAGAAAATACTCAGTCCCTGCACCCAACAGTTTATGGCACATCGATGGTAACCATAAGTTAATAAGGTATGCTGACAACTGTAGAATATTATTTATTATTATTTATCATGTTCATCTGGATGCGTTTTATATTTCAGACTGAAAAGGAAATGTCTGTACAGTTGAACACAAGAAAATGCAATTTTTGAAAAAAGGAAAAGCATAAATGTGTAATTGGTGGGATGTGTTCATACAGTAGGTTAATTCAATGCAGATCTCTTTATCACCATGGAATTAAATTTCATAACAACCATGTAAGTGTAAATTTGTTGGAGTAAGGTTGAACGAACTGTTATAAGAAGATGGCAATCAGACCTTTCCTCACTTAACTGTTCTAAAATGTAGATTCGTGTGTGTGATGCTAGGGAACTGAGGAACCCACTTGAATGAGTGGTGAAATATCTTGATCAACAGAGAAACATATCCATTTGACTACAACATCTTTGAAGATTTATTCTAACATGGTCTGCACAACTGAATTTTCAAAGACATTATTGGTGGAATTATACGAGCAGATCTTTCTGATTGTGTTGTTAAAGGTCCAGTAAGGGATTTCTAGAGAAACACTGTTGACATTTGAAATCACAGAAGTAAAATGCCCATACCCAAAAAGCCCATACCCCTATTTTGATAACTCTTCTCGAAGACCCCTATGTTATGCGACACAGGCACCTCTTCCATCATGAGAGTATATGGTCAGTTGGAGCACTAAAATAAACTTTATCATCTGCCCTGCTCAGCTTAATCACCTGACTTGAGTATTATTGAACTACTGCGAGACATTTTTGGAGAGAAGTGTGAGTGAGAAGTAGATTCTCAATTTCAACATCTCTGAACCAACTGGCAGATGTTCTGATAGACGACATTCAACTGGAGACTATTAAAGTACCGTAGTTAATCTAGACTAATAAGGTTGTAATCTGTATTAAAGGCACATTTTGATAAAACACCGTAATAAAGAAATATGGTCTATTTCACACTTATTTTGTCCAACCCCTGTATGTAAATGGTATCGTCTTAAGTATGTGATATGCTGTTTTGATTTACTATAGAAAGTAAAATGTGTTTTATATCATTACTCAAAAGCCTAGTTGTTAATGTTGTTGAAATAAATTGTCCTATATCTGTTCCAGGTGGCGTATTGTGGTTCATGGTGGAATCGATGGCTTTAGCCGTCTAATTGTATTCTTGAAAGCTGCCACCAATAATAAAGCTGCTACAGTCCTGACCAGCTTTTTAGAAGGTGTGAACCTGTATGGTGTGCCATCACGTGTGAGGTCAGATAAAGGTGGGGAGAATATCGAGGTTGCTCGTTTCATGGTTTCCACCAGAGGAGAGAACAGAAACTCGCACATCACAGGGAAGAGTGTCCATAATCAGAGGTATAATCAAACATATACAATGCCTTGCTAAGGTTTCAGGCCCCTTGATTTTTTTTTTTTACAAAGAAATGCAAACAATTACCAAGATATGAATGGGTTCTAGAATAAAATAAAAAGTTAGAAAATTGTTACCAGGTAACTATGCCATCAATCTTGGAAACAAAATTCTTAATTTTTTTTTTAAATGTTTGTAATGTATGTGAAATTAAATCCCCTCATCTGTAAAATAGATTTTTTAAATTCATATTTTAGGCTATGGAAGCTTCACTTCATGTACAACATTATAAATATTGGTTGTCGTTTTAAATGTTTTGTATTTTGGTTATTTTACTGTGTTAGGATTGAAAGGTTGTGGAGAGATGTTTATGCTGGAGTGCTTGATCTCTTCTACACAATATTCACCAACCTTGAGAATGACGGGCTTCTGAATCCAGATGATGAAGTGCATCTCTATGCCCTCCAAAGGTGCTTCTTGCCACATGTACAGAAACACCTTCAGTACTTTCTGGATGGCTGGAACCACCACAAGTTGCGGACAGAAGGAAACCAGTCACCAATACAGCTCTGGTTAAGTCATCAACTGCAAGACCCTATCCAGGTATTTATTCCAAAGCTGGTTAGCAATTATGACATATGAATTAACATGTGATTGAATGGATAGATAAATATTAGATTCAAATATTAGATGATAGATTATAAATTAGGGAATCCTAAATTAGTCTAATGGGCTTCGGTGTGTTTAAATTGAGTTTTAACAGTCTTGGCTCATCAGAAGATTCTCTACATAATCTATGGGATTTTTCTCAGTTTTGATAATCATTTTTAGGAAAAACCATAAGTTAGATCAATTAGACAACATATTTTTTACAGGTTTTTAATTATCGATTGTCTATTACAGGTAGATGCCATGCAATATGGTATTGACTGGAGAGGGCCATGTGGTCACCATGAACCCGGTGTGGTGATCCCTGAAGTACAAATACATCAACTTACACAGGAGGATGTTGAAAGATTGCCAGACCCAGATGTCCCCCTGTCTAATGTGTTGGAGGTGTACAGAGAAACTGTAATGTTATTATCTGAAATGGTTGAGTAGCAAGTACCGGTATACACAATTTCAAAGAGAGCATCAGCAAGTTGCGCTTATGTTGCATAAAGTTATATGTGCCTGTTTTTGACCTCTTATCAACATTGTTTAAATATGTATTTCACTAGTTCTGATCTCAGTCATGCATTAATGTTAATGCTAATGCCCCGAAAACACCCAGCCACCCCCCAAAAAATATAATCAGTAAAGAACCATGCATGGACATTGGACAACCAAACATTTTTATTGAACTTGTGTAATGACTTTGAACAGCCACACAATCTTTGTAATGTACCAAGGTCAATAAATATTTCAAATAACTTGTTTGACCAAAGCTTAGTTTGGTGTAAATTTGACAACAAAGTTCTGAATACATGTAAAAATTGCTTACAAGATTCACAGACTGGATTTCCAGGAAGAAAAAGTGGGACATTTTAACAGTGCCAGTTAATATGAATGAACTCTCGCAACCATTGAATATTCTTCCATATTTCCAAACCACTTAGTATACAGTAGCTAGAATGTCTAGAACAGTATCTTTTTAGTACATCCAAGCAAATTAATTCTTACATTTCATAACAAATGTTGCTATGGCATAGCCAAAGCTCTGAACATTGCAACATACCAAACATGTTTGAGATTTTCTGACTAAATATCCGATTTAGACATGAAACATTTTGAAAAATGACATCTGATATTATTTGTAACAATCTTAGACCATTCCAAATCCATAATCTGAGCTCCAGATAGCAGCTAAAATATCTCTCTCAAAGGAAGCGTAGTCCTTGTAATGACTAGGAAGCTTGAGAGTTTGATAGCATGTGGAAGACTTGGGTAGGTTTCCATCCACCACCTCGACGTCTAGGCTCCTGGGCAGCACATCCCATCCAGTCCAGAATTTCATTAGGAACCGTAAGATATTACAAGAAGCTGCATAATAAAAAAAAGAGGGATTTGTAGTCCATTGTCAGGTTTTAATGGACGACGGCGAGGTGTGAACCGGCCGTCGTCGGGCATTAACCCTTACACAATGTACATAGTTATATTCTTTATATTATTGCATTATGTGTTTTAACAGTTTTGTTCTAATAAACCATATGATTATTACTTTTGAACCAGTTATTGACTCGTTATGAATAATTGTTAAAATAAGTAGATATATATTCTAAGTCAAGGCTGTTGTTCACTTACAAATGTGTGATATTTTAATTAATCATAAAATAATAATCAGATTGCTCAATTAATCGTCGGAATAATGAACTGACTACTCGAATACCAAAATAATCGTTAGTGACAGCCCTATTAACATGAGTGCATAATTACCATTTCCAATGAAGGTGCGAAGGAATCCGGTGAGCCTACATGTGTCTTCAAGAGAGGCCTCGCTGTCTTCATCATGTGTTGGCCAAAGTATCCTCTCTAAAACCATCTGACACATTGACAAAATTATCATTACTTAAGAATTGTAGAGCTCAACAACATTACCTAAATGGTCCATATCTTACCAGTGGGGTGTACTCTGTATCACAAGTCCTAGGAAAGAGAAGAGGAATAGTGTCTTTCCTCTCAGTTAGCAAAGGCCAGATCAATGTTTCCTTCAAACCCCGCCGAAGCTGCTTCACTTGCTTGGAAGTTCTTTCAAGGACCTTCACATAATTTAATTTGGAATGGAAACATACATTTATACATTTTAAGAGTATTCCAACCAATATTGCATACTCACTGCATGAATGAGCAGTTTGTCAAGCAGCCATCTTCTGTTCTCTGATGTCACACCAGGCAAATCCCAGGACACTGCAAGGTCTGTAATAGCCCTCTTTTCCTCCTCTGACAATTCACCTGTGCCTTCCAACTGGTCATAAAATAATAATTATATACATTGCCTGGCCAAAAAAAACTGTCAAAGTTTGGATTTTAATAGGCAAATACTTAGAGTAAATCTTGTATTGACAACACAAGAGGTGAGCACTCTGTAAAGTCTCCAGCACATCCAAAAGACTTTCACTGAGGTTAATGTCAGGACTCAGAGGTGCCAATTCATGTGTGAAAATTATTCCTAATAGTCCATTCTTTCACAATTTGAGCCTGATGAATCTGGACTTTGTCATCCTAGTATATGGCCATGATGTTTCCTCCTACATGGTTGTATAAGAAATTAAAAGCTACACAATCCATCAATGAGGGTTTAAAGAACTGCTGCCAAACATATAACATGCTAGAAAGATAATAATCACTGCAATAATGATCCAATCATAGTCTCTGAAGTATTTGCCTAATAAAATCTCAACAACGACTTTTTTTTTTTTTTGGCTGCATAGTGTATTTGTTTTTGTGCAAGTAAATTTTTTTTTCCAAGCTAATATATTTAATGAAAATTAATAAGAGTAAAGATTAACTAACCATCTCTATTACTTGACGGACATCAGTGTCCACACAGTCCAGTATATCTATTGTGGCAGTTTCAGGGGGTCCACCAAAAAGCACGTGGATTATTGCTGGGCTTAAACCAGTTAAGCATGGACCACCATGCAGGAATGAGTGTCCGATTATACGGCCTGCCACCACAAAGAAGTCACTATCCAGAAGACTCTGTGATGTTGAGGGAATCAAGTGATCCTTTTCACCCTCAAAAAGAAGTGTTCCTCCAGGCACTTAAAGAAATAAAGCCAAGCAACATGTAACGATCCAGCATGCATTACAATAATACAAAATACAGAAACCTTAATGCATCAACCCTAAGGCCAATGGCAAGTAATTAACTGTTGATGCCAACAAATTGCTGCAAACTTCTTTCAAAGTTATCCTAAGAAAACAAAAAAAGAAAGAACATGTATTGTATAGGTCACTAACCAAGTTGTAGTTCAAAACCATGCTGGAGTTTTGACATGATTGTTGCGAAAACATGACGAGTCCACACCGTCTCCAATTGCAGGATCCCCTTAAAGGCAAAGGTATAACAGGACATTAACGCAAACAAAAATCAGATTCAGAACTGTATCACATTATAGCAGGGTTGTCCAATCCTGCTTGTGGAGGGCCACTGGCCTGCAGAGTTTAGCTCCAACCCTGATTAACCACACCTGATCCCAACTAATTAAGACCATTAGACTCACTAAAAACTTCAAGGCAAGTCTGTTGGAGCTAGTTGGAGGTTAAGGCCACATTTACACGTGGTATTTAGAGAAACGAATATTTCACCCCCTCCGTTTTCAATAATAACATTGTGCACACAACATCGTTTAAAAAAAAGTTGTAATTTAAATAAAGTTGCATAAATACGCCGTCGAGCGCCATCATAACTATGCCATAGGACACTCACAGGATGTTAAACATGACGTTAGGCATTTTCTGGCGCATAATGTGACGCTTGAGAACCCATTTCTCCCAGTTGGCACGGCAACACATTGCCGACGTTATCAGAAATCTCCACTTTGGCCGGAGTTTTTAGAAATAATCGTTTTCTGTGATAACTGAGTTTTCGTGTAAATGAGAGGGCAAATCGTAGGGAAATATCGGTGTCTTCCCCTTCGTGTAAACATGGCTTAACTCTGCAGGACAGTGGCCCTCCAGGAGCAGGGCTGTACACCCCTGCATTATAGGATTTACTTTACCTACCATGTAGTGTACATTTTAAAGGACAAGCCCATTCTACATTTGCCATCTTGTAGAAAGTCAAGATTGCTCTCTCCCTGTCTTCAGGACTGTCTCTCATGTCCATCTGGAAACAGAGCTCCTTTCCCCTTTCATGTGTCTTCAAAAGGTTTTCTCTGTACTTCTTTGAGGCCTCTGTTGCATCTGGCTCAAATTTCCAATCTAAAACCAGAGACATTATCCACCGAAACAAACATGAACAGGCATACGATCAGGTAAAGACAGACAAAAAAAAAACCCTTGACCCGTAATCTTTGAAGACCGTAGGCACATGTTGTGTTTTCAAATGCACATTATGAGATTTGCTTTTTGTTCTATACCTGTATTTCTAAATAAATAAATCTAAAAACAAATGAATGCACAATTCAAAGATAGTGAATTAAAGTGAAAGGCAAGTCAACTATACAAACCATCAAGTTCAGTGCTCTCTTCATCTATTGTGATGAGCTGTGAAACTGACATGCTTTCTTGATCTTGCATTGTGCAGTAACTGGTGCTGGGATTTACAACATTTCTTTCCTGCCTCACAACTGTATTTTCAGTGCTGCTTGAAGTGGCCCTTTCTGTAGCTCTCTCACTCACTACCTCACCACTGACCTCCACTGACCTTCAGAAGAGGGGTAAACACAGACTATTTAAAGGGATAGTTCATTCAAAAATGAAAACTCTGTCATCAATTCATCCCTCTCATGTATGGGGTAAGAATTGTTGCATTATTCCAAATAAATAGATTAATATTCACAAATAAATGTGAAGAGTTTCACAAAAAAATATAAAATTCAAAAAAATCCCCCAGCAATAGGATAAATAAAACATTTACATAAGAGACTCCACATTTAAAAAATAAAACCTCAAATACCTCCCGCACTCATCACTGTGAGACTTGATTGCTGCAAAGGAAAATTCATCTCCACACACAACGCATTTCTGAGGTGGTCCAATCAACTCATCTCTGCTAGGAAGACTCGCCTGCAAAAAAAACATCACAACAAAACAGCATGTCATTCATGTTTAATGTAAATGTTAAAACATTCCCTGTTTGAAAGTATGTAACTTACTGGTTCAACTTCAATGTTACGTTGAAGTGGACGAATGAAAATGGTTGCATGACCAATTTGGTTTTGAGGATCTTTTAAATACTTTACATTGTATCCCTCATTTGGACAGGGTATCAGGCTAAGATAACGGCTCCTTGTGTTCCCAGATATTTTTAATAACTCAAAGCCACCACCTTGTCTGAGTTTTGCATAAGCCTCCAAGATGACGTCCTTAAATTTTTGGGGATCTGCATGGCACCCTTTAATAAGAATAAGAATAAAAAGATAAAATGTAAGATACTGGGACAAATCTGACAGTTATCACTTATTTTTGACTTACAGGTCAGTTCAGTTTTGAAAGCTCCAGACAACTTCTGTTAACATTTTATTTAAAATGACTACTGACAGACCGTACTGTTTTTTTTTAAGGAATGTTTTTAAAAGAATATTTGCAACCAACAGTGTTGGGGCACCACTGAGAACCATATTATTTTGTCCTACTATAGAAGACAATGGTGCCCCAAACCGTTTGCTGACAAGCATTCTTCCAATTACTGTATTTATTTGTGTTAAGCAGAACAAAGTTTATACAGGTTTACAAAAAAAGTAAAAAAAAATGGCTTAAGTATCCCTTTAATATGGAGCCCCCCCTAGTCCCACTTTGTAAAAAAAAAATATATATATATATATAACTATCTTGAGGCCACGAGTTACTATCTTGAGGCCACGAGATAGTTATAATTATTTATTTTTACAAAGTGGGACTAGGGGGGCTCCGTACTTTAACAGTAAAGACGATACTTAATTAATAATCCAAATGCGTTAAAAAAAATCTTGCTTTTAAACAATAACATTCCAATAAGCTGTTTTTTTACATACCTCGAAAGGTGACACGTTTCTCCCCTAACCCAGCAGAGAACAATCTGTCTTTTGCACAGCGACTGGGTACTAAATCTGCATTTTTGTCAGCAAGACAGCAGAAGTTATGGGTAAAGCTGCAGGATACTGCACGACTCATGACAGGCAAGCTTGTCCGTCTTGCAAATCCTCTTCCTCTGTTGTAAGGTGTAAATAGTCTTGCAACTTCTGCTAGAAAGTGTAGGAAAGTAGACAAATCAGCCATAATTTTTAAGTGAAGGGGACAATAGTAACAGAAGTGCAATAAAAAAAATCTCTGACCTTTGTCAAATTGACACTTTATTTTTCACACAAATTGTTTTACTTTTCTTATTTCTTGCTTTTAGCTGGCAAAAAAAAAAAAAACTACTGATCACTAACCATTAATTTCTATAATATTTTATTAAACATTTTCTATGACAATTTATGTAACTTACTACAAACAGTTGAGCATTAAACGTTTATTTTGCAGGTATGTAACATAACTCATTTACAGAGTTATTTATAACCAGGTAGTTATTTATAACCAGTCAGATACTGTGTCTGGAATGGATTTCATTTTTATTTTTACCCAGATGACAATCATAGAACCGAAAAATCCAGGGCCGCGTTTCCCAAAAGCGCCTGGATTGTTCCGATTTTCATAGAAGCCATTGGTGGTTGAGAAACGCAACCATTTCAGTTATTTAGAGTCAAGATCTAGTCAGTTATTACAGAACAGTCATTGTAGAAAACCAACCATCCACTGGGTGTCTGACTCTGGGTGTCATAAACCCAGCGTCTGACGTCGACGGTTCCACATTCGATGACGACGACGACGATAGTGAGAGGGATGTCGACGATGCTGAGAGGGATCACATAAGTCGTTTCAGCTTCGTGTTATTATTTCTGAAAAAATAGTTGACGCTACAAAATATTTCGGCATAATGCGATTAGGTGAAAATTACTTACAACTCTCCAGCTGATCTGCCACATTCCGTAGCAAACTGGACAACGAATTATTCCTTGCCGCCATTTTTTTGTGAAAAATCTCCTCTCTATCGATTAGCTAGCCTGACGATTCTATTCGTGAGCTCTCAACCAATGATGCACTGAAGCTACACAAGGACCCGCCTTCCTCATTTCCATGTTACACACACAAATGTAAAAATAAATGAATCAATAAATAAATAAATCTAAAAATAAATACATGTGGAAATAAATAAATCTATAAATGAATGAATGCATAAATAAATAAATCTAAACAATAAATGTAAGAATAAATATAAAAATATAAAAATAAATAAATAAATAATTAACGAATAAATAAAAGTTAAAACGATTTTATTTTTTTACAAATGTATAAAAGCAGAAAATAATACATTAAGGGGAAAAAATAATACAAAAATAAATTTGATTAAAAATGAATCATATTTATTTTATCAAGTCGTTTATTTCTTTATTTATTTTCCTATTATCACATTTCTTTATCTATTTATCACATTTATTTATCTATTTATCACATTTATTTATCTATTTATTCAGTCATCTATTCATTTTTAATTTCTGCAGGTTTGGTCCTCCATAAAGGGGAGGCTCACATTCACCCAATTTGAAAACCCCTGCCTTAGAAGAACTAAGATAAAAGGTGGTTCAGTCTGTCTGGGGGTGTGTCACTCTTCTGCACAGGGTAACAACTGTGAATTAGACTGCTCCTATTCTTGCAAGAATAAATACTTCTCTTTTTATAATTTGACTCTGAGTGTTTGTTTAATGAATTTTTGCCACAACATGCTCTTACCTGGAGAAACCCTGACAGAGGATGTGCTCTTACCTGGGGTAGGGATGATGAATAAGTCACCTGTCAAGGAACGGGATTCAAAGTCCATGGATGGCAGTGATGATGAGTCCAATCAGGAGTTGATTGTTAATGATGCTGAAACTGCTGAGCAAAAAGAGAATGAAGCAAGAGAAGATAAACACAACAACAGTGAAACTGTGAGTGGGGATTATGATCTAGAAGATGAGGATATACCTGTTCAAGAGATGCCAGAGCCCAGACGTTCTACACGACATAGGGAACAACCTGATAGACTAAACTATAAGTCATTAAGAAATCCTTTGGTATTAGTTATGCATTCCCTATTAGAAGGTCTAAACCAAGCTTTCACACAAGCCCTTGAAGCTGATACTTTCCCTCAAGTTAGAGCACTAGCGCCTGATACATCTGAACTCTTATAAAATACACTACATGCAGAAACGCATGCAGGTTCAGGAGGGGAGGATGTAACCCCCTAGAGTTTTACACTGTTTTACAGTTTTGTTAGTTATATGCAGTACCATAGTTTCCCTGTAGGGGCCGCTATATGAGCTGGTTGACAGAGATAGATATTGAGAGAAGAAGACTGTTTATAGTTGATGCGCACGAGGTGATGGAAGTGCTGCTTTTGAAGTGTTAAAACTGCACGATTTTTGGACAAAAGATGTCTAAACGTTTTATATAAAAAAATTTTGAAGTATGTTCATGGGTTTCAAAAGGAATTCCCATTGATGTTTATTGAGAAGCACTACTTCTGCGGATTCTGGTGAGTTTCTGTGTTCAAAGAAATGTTTAGTCGATGTTCTTAAACTGATTAATGATCAGAAAGTTGTATATATGTTATTGTGAATAAAATAAAAAACAGTCAGAGTTAAAAGATGTTAATTGAAAGTATTTTTGTATTTCAATACACGCTATACAAACAGAGATCGGGGAAACTGATAGATTTAATTCTTAATAAATTTATTTTATGATGTACCCTGTATGGAGGAAAACAATTTATTTAGACATGAAAGTGAGTATTTTGAAGTTCAGATAATAAATCTGTGTTGAACAGATTTATTTGTGCGTATTTAGTGTGCTCACGTGTACTGATGTTAATTAGGTAAGCTAACACGTGTATGAACATGTGAGTGATGCTTTTGCGATTTAATTTGCTCGGGAGGAGTTATTGAATCAAAGGATATGTGAATCTTGAGTTAACTGTGAATTTTATTTTGTGTAGATTGTTTTTTTGTTGTTGCCTGATTCCATCCTGTGACTTGATCAACTGTGAGCTTATGTGAGCTATGGCGAGCCAGACTGTGATTTGGTGAAGGGCCTACTGCACGTTCTACTGATGTTCAACCCGGACCTGTTTGCATCGTGGGATTCAATTCAGTTACAGCTAAGCTGTTACTTTATACTCACACTACCCGGGTAGTAGAAAAAGAAAAGGCCTTATATATACATTAACTTTACACTACACACACACACATCAACTTGTGAAGGAACCAGGAGGACCTTTGGACACTTTATTTTCTTTCTTTTCTTTCTTTTTTTATTCTTGGACCTTTCATACACAACTTGGACTAAATATTGCTTTTCTCCATTTCAGATAGAGATTGTGTTGGAATGAGACCTCAATGCATTACCTTGCTCCCGTAGTATTGGGTTATTTAATGTTCTGTGTACAATAAATGTGCTGGCTGTTAGCTGATTAACACTATTTGGCCTAAAGTGAATTTTTTTATCCTCCTAAGAGTCGAACCTACTTATATTCAGAGTAATATAACACTTATGGTGTTACATTGACAACTGTTACAGTGTTACATATGTATATATATATATATATATTAGGGCTGGGAATCGATTAAAAAAAATTAACTAATTAATTGCACATTTTCTGTAATTAATTGCAATTAATTGCGTTTCCCCCAAGCTTGTAATCATCAATATTTAAACTTAGAATAACCTAATTAAACAACACAGGGAAAAAAAAGGAACAGAAAATAGCCCTATATTAAAATATTAAACATCAATATATCAATATATTATTCTTTTTCAATAATCAACATAATCAATTTAACAGGTTATTATTATTATTTTAATAATTATCAAAACAAAATATAGTCCTACAAAGCTATTATTACCAGAGCATGTGATCAGAGCAGGTCATTTTACCATTGTTGTGACTATACCAGCTGAGCTCAGCAAACAGAAGTCTACAGAGAAATTTCACGTCATTTGAGTGGACTTTACTTTTCAAGTGCTTGGTACATGATTGAAGCCTTTGGGCCATTAACGACAGAGCCGCCGACACACACACACACACACACACACACACACACACACACACACACACACACACACGGAACGGAGAGAGCGCCGCTGCTGGGCCGTTAACGACAGAGCGCGCCAACACACACGCGCGCGCGGAGCACAGAACGCGACGCACATACTGAGCGGAAAAGACCCGCTCATGAAACCTGCGCGAGAATGAAACCTGATCGCCGAACACGGAGGGGCGGCATATTTCAGCCTGTTTAATAGCAGACGCAGCAGGAAATCATTAAAACGAGGCAAAAAAAGGTGCTGCGTTATTATTTTTTAACGCGTTAAACATTTCAAATTAATCGCAAAAATTAACGCGTTAATTCCCCCAGCCCTAATATATATATATATATATATATATAATGTGGAAAATACCCATTACATAAAATATTTCTATCACAGTTTGTTATCAGTATAATAGTAATGTATTTTCAAAACTCTTACAGTGTAATTGAATTGCAATTGTAATATCACGAAAATACATTTGAAGTTTATACTGAGTAAATTCTACCTTTCAAACTTAAATACAAGAGTATATTTAAAGTGTACTTAAGTATACTTGGAATAGTTCCACTTTAGCACACTTAAACCACACTTTAGTTGCACTTTTTTTGCACTACTGCTTTGTACAACTAAAATGTATTTAGTACAAAATTAGTTGTTCCAATTTTGCAGACATTTGAGGGCAGTCTCATACAGTCACTCAGAGAACACAAGTTATTGAGAATCAGGACAGCACTTCATTATCTTAATTTCTAAAATGTATGCAGTGTCGAAGTGTTCACAAGAAATGCTATTTCCATAGTTTAAACTATAAATAAGAAAAGCTCTTTTTCTGTTGCAAACAGGGGTCATGTGATGTCATCAAGTAGAGAGGGGCAACATTTATGCTCTCCCGCTGACCACCACCATAAATGTAGGAATCATTTTCCTTTTTTTCTGTTGTAATATTTGATGATCTAATAATCAGTGACTTGTTTAGATTCAGAAAAATTATACATATAATATAAACAGAAGGAATGATGATGATGCCATCTCCGCTGCACTCCACCTCATCCTCACACACCTACACAGAAGAAGAAGAAAACACTACGCCAGAATGCTGTTCCTAAACTGTAGTTCAGCATTCAATACAGTTATCCCAATGAGGCTGGTTGGGAAATTGAGCTTACTGGGAATGATCACTTCTCTCTGCAATTAGATCCTGGACTTTCTGACTAACAGGCCCCAGTCTGTCAGTATTGTAAAGAACACCTCCAGATCCATCAAGCTGAACACTGGTGTTCCCCAGGGCTCTGTGCTTAGACCTCTGTTGTTCGCCATTCTCACCCACGACTGTGCTGCCCAGCACAGCTCAAACTATACCATCACATTTATGGATGATACAACTGTGGTTTTCTTAGCACCTTATGGTACAACCCAATATCCAGAGAAGGTGGGAAGTTTTGTAAATTTGTAACCTTGATATTTTGCTCTATCTCTCTATGTTGTGTCGATTTGAATGTTGCACTGCAGTAAATAGCTGCATCCAGCTGAAAAATCCACATCCACACTCAGGCATCAGGTAGGAAGGTAACAAGGCACATCCGAATCCAATCCTGTGTTACGTACAATCTGCATATGTTTCATTTAGTATTTAGCTGTTCTTTGATTTAGTTAAGAGGTTTGTATGTGACTAAAAATGTAATTGCACTGCGTAATAAAACATAACTAGAAGTCTGTAAAGTAGTAGAAGAGACTCGCCGCCTGTGATAACACTTTGATCAGAACACAATTACTAGGACAGCATAAATTCTGTCTACTGAGAGATTCATCTTATTGATTTTTAAAGGCAGCACAGATGTATCCTTCACTATCTATAATATCCCACAATACTGTGCAATCCATTCCATGACAGTTGTGTTAAAAAAAGATGGCATCTGAAAGTTGTGATTGGTGGTCAGTTTGTGTGTAAATATCTCTCTCTTTGATGTCATTTCTAGTGCAAATTAATATTGTAGTGATTAAATATTCACTTATGTCTCACCAAAGCTCTCTCTATTTCCTTGTAGATCATTAAATAGCCTTAGAAGTCTGTCTCAAATCAGTCCAGTGAGAACTTTCACTATTTCTTAAACTAAAATGAAGCTTCAAATATTACAACGGTAATGAACTTCAAGAACATTTAAATAGCATTTCAGCTCATTAAAAATGTATTAACATTACACTAATAGTTTATTATAAAGTGTTTTATTCAGTATTCAAAATGCTATATTAAAAGTGCTAAAAAAGACATACACACACTTTGAAATTTAGAACACTTTAATATAGTACCTTGTGTACAGTACAACATAAATACATAAGAGTACATTAAAAGTACAGAAGCATATATAATCTCTTGAACAAAAAACATTGTAATAAAGATCAGTGAAATGCTATGGCAGAGCTATATTTATATTTTAAAAAAATGGTAGAACATTTCAGTTATACAGGTATTACTGAAAAGTACACTATGAATATTACATCACTCTATAAATAAGCATCACAATGCAATTTTCTGAGAAAATAATAATGCATTATTTACTATTGCAACTGAGGGCTTGTGGTTCACTGTAGTATTTGAAGACTGCTTTATCACAGGATCTGTGAAAGGGAAGAAGAATTTATATAAAATTAACCAATGATTAACATTTTTGTATCCATGTTTGAATAGATGTATAATAATTTGCATAGAAATGGATTAGAATTTAGTTTTTTTGACTTCTGAGTTTACCTTTAAAAGCTTTGGCTATATCCTCATCAAGCTGGACATGACTGTCCATGTTTATCCTCTTGTCTGTTGACACTATACAGCACTCTGAGTTGTATTGAACATGAGATTAGAAGAAGCCCAACAAAATGTACAGTGACTAAAGTTCAATCAAAAACTCACTGATATAGTTATTTGCAGCAATAAAGCAACCTGTGAGTATTAGAGGGTATGTTTTATATTGATAATTGCTGTTTATTTAAACCTAGGGTATTTCCCATGAACGTGTCTATTGTGGTAATGCTAACATGCACTCTCTTCACCTGTTAAAAAGATTTAAGGAAATTAGGAAAGTTGTGCAAAATAATGTATGCCAGGACAACTAGGACAAGTGACTAAGTCATTCATGTAAAAAAAAATTAGTTTTGTTTTGTAAAACTGCAAGGCAGCACAAATTAGACACCTGAAATTAACACGTTGCTAACATTTTTCTAACTGTCAATCACCTTTCAATAGGCCTGATTCAAAAATCTCTTTAACAGAGGTGATATGAGATTAAACCATACTTACTACTCTCTTCTTCACTTGTCTCTGTACTCAGATTTCAGTTTTTCTTCTATAGCAGCTGGTCTGAAAAACAATTTATATATATAAATGGAGGCAAGTGGCTTTCGGTTCATTTTTGTGACACGCAGTTCCCGGAGACAGAGCTAGACGACAGATAAACTTTTGTCGTTAGCCTAATACGAATAAAAGTTTACAGTTTTGAACGATGTTAGCCTATTAGGGCCTTAGTTATTCTAGCTGTTAAGAGAAAAATAAATCCAAAGGAACGCGCCCCACCGCGTCTGCCAAACAGTAATTCAACATGCCAGAATAAAACCCGACTTTAGAACAATGGATAGCGCCACTCGGCGTGGTGTGCCAAAATACTTAATTATAAATTATATTTCCCATCTGCCTTTTTTTGTTGTTATCTCGGGACGCCTGTCCCGAGATAACTCAAATAGAGTTTGTCAGCTCCAGTTATGTATCCAGCCTCTCATGGAGACTTCAGATGCCCCAACGCCTGTGATGAGACGACCCAACGCCGGCAATATGTTATGCCCTACATTTTATGATTAACTAACTGTATTTTTGTATGTATATTTTTGAAATGCATTTTCTGTAAAGCTGCTTTGAAACAATATGTATTGTGAAAAGCGCTATACAAATAAACTTGAATTGAATTGAATTGAATAAACTTCAATATTTATTCAAAATAATCTTAAAACGCTTTGTGACATTTTGAAAGCCGTGCATGCATTATGGTCTATTGGTGAAGTAATGTATAGCATTGATTACTGTGGAGGGAGGGGGGATTAGAATAATTCAGCAGAAGCAGGGATGTTTAGACCAGAAGGAAATCCCCGTTCCCCCTGGCAAATCACACCTTGCTTAAAACCATGTTTTAAAAACTCTTAATATAGGCTATATTGTTCTCGTCTCTATTTTTAACTTTTGATTCTATTTTTCTGTCCTAAAAAAATGTCTATAGTATTTCATCCTGCTGTTAATTGACATAAACCCCACTTACATGTCAAAATACGGCAATTGCTGCTGTTTTTGCACAGTGTCCCTTTGCGCCACCTGGCGGTCATTTCGCAAATGACTTTGAAATGCGACTGGTTTATTTCTGCCGCGGTGGTTTTGGCACGGCGATAATAGGCATTCTGGTTAACTACCTACTGTAGTTGTGTATATGTTTCAATGATCAGGCTTCATCTGACCATAGGAGTGTTCGATTCCAGGTTTTTTTGGAGTCGACTCCCACCGTAGTCAACTTCAATTACAAAATACTGAAGTTGACTAGTGTCAGGAAAAATACAAGATTGCAGTTCTTACACAATTAGCTTATTTTCCCCCCAACACAAAGCCTTAAAATACCCTTATTTATTAAAAGAGTGACAATCCAAAGTAGTAATTTAGTTTGATATTACCTTGACTTGATGAGTAGCTATACAGTAAAGGTCGTTAATTAGCTGTTTCCGATACCTAATTTTACAGACAGAAAAGTAACGAGAAACAGCTATGGTCGAATATGATGTCAGAATTAAATAAACGAGAAAGACGGTGGTGTCAGGGTTCTGTCACTTCGGTCTAGTTTATTCTTGGTTTTGTGACAGCCTTGACACTCTTGACAGTTTTATCATGTCTTTGTGTGGGCAGGCGGCTTTGAGCGTTCTTGAGTCGTGCACTCTCTGTCTGTATGCCTTGTTACATGTGCGGGGTGTGGTGTTTGAATCCCGGCAGGTCAGTCTAGATTGGTTTCGGACATTCATGCTCCGCGTGTTTGTATTCTATTGCGAGCACACGGGAGTCGTGTGACCGTGTGGTTTTGAGTTCGCTTGGACCGTATGCTCTTCTGTCCGTGTGTGTTGTAGTGTTCTGTGTAGTACGAGGTTCGTGTTTTCATCGGCTGCATGCTTTTATGTCATGTTTTGTGTGAACATGTGGCTTGTTGAATGTAACTGTCACAGGTCGAGGTGGGCCAAGCCAGACTGCACCCACCCCAGGACCAGGATCACCCTGAGGAGCGCGTCAAAGGAGGAGGCCGGAGACAGGAATAAAAGAATAATAACTTTATTTAATGTTTAAAAGCAATTTGAAAATCCTATCTAAAATCTTCTTCCTTCCTCTTCCCAGGAATCCGAGGCAACACCGTGGTAAGTTTATGGACAGGTAGGTATCGCAGGTGAGTAGGTAGGACAGGGCTCGCTTCCTTCTGGCGCTGGTGCCAGACTCACAGGGGTAAAGGACAAACAGGTGGTTATCCCAGGTGAGTAGACGGTCGGAGCTCACTTCCTTCTGGCGCTGGTGCCAGACTCACAGCGGTAAAGGACAAACAGGTGGGTATCCCAGGTGAGTAGACAGTCGGGGCTCACTTCCTTCTGGCGCTGGTGCCAGACTCACAGTGTTGAGTGACGAACAGGTGGGTATCCCAGGTGAGTAGACGGTCGGGGCTCACTTCCTGCTGGCGCTGGTGCCAGACTCACAGCGGTAAAGGACGAACAAGTGGATGTCCCAGGAGAGTAGACGGTCGGAGCTCACTTCCTTCTGGCGCTGGTGCCAGACTCACAGTGGTGAGTGACGAACAAGTGGGTTTCAGGGCTACAACAGACTTAAGTCGCAAGCTGAGCGGGCCTTCACTGGAACAGCCGGAATCAACACTTCAGATAGAGGTGAACAGCTCTCACATGGGTGGCAGGAGACAGAGTCACAAGCGGAGCAGGGCTTTCACTGGAACAGACGGAATCAACACTTCAATAGAGGTGAACAGCTCTCACATGGGTGGCAGGAGACAGAGTCACAAGCGGAGCAGGGCTTTCAGTGTGCTGCCGGGAACAGAGTCACAAGCTGAGCGGGGCTTTCACTGGAACAGACAGCGTACAACTTCAAGCAGAGGTAAACAGTTCTCACGTGTGTTGCCGGGAACAGAGTCACAAGCGGAGCAGGGCTTTCACTGGGGCAGACAGCATGAAAACTTCAAGCAGAGATAAACAGTTAATATGTGTAGTGTGCACACGGGGGCTTTTCCTTCTGACATCCAACAGGTGACTACAATCGATCTCACTAGGCTCTTATGATGAACGGTAGACCAACATGACACATGGGGAGTGCACGGCGATAAAATATGAATCTTCCACACACACACGACAGTCCAACTCCAAACATGCAACGTGATGGGAAACGTCAATTCCAGCACTACAAATCCACTCTTCAAAGTGCAAAATAAGGCCAACACTCACCCAGAGGTCTCGATCTGAAGAGCCGATGATAGTCAGAGTTGGGACAGATGTGGTGAATAATTTCCTCACCCCTACAAGCGGGCTTCACTTCGCTGTTTTCAATGGTCAAGGGAGAGGCTAGAGATCGACAAGGAATCAGTATATTTCACTCAGTGCGATGTATACAACGTGATCCAAGCACTCCAAATCAGTGTCCAAGTTAGTGTAGAAAACATGCGTTTATGAGATTCAATTTGTCAATCACTCATCTCACTCTTTTCCAATCCAGGCGAACGAATTCCACTCTTCAAAACTGCCCTCGGATCCCACAAGCGGCACTCCTCTTCTTTCACGATGATCCTTCAGCTGCAACACTCCACAAACGTTTCCCAATGGGAGAGCACCACACCAGATCGACGGGGGAAGACAAAGAAACAACAAGCCCACACGGAGAGAGAACACTCCAGATCAACGGAGGGGAAAAACAACACACCCAGCCTTCTCTTCCACTTGTGTTTTATTCTCTCAAAATGCTGGCGTGGCTTCAATCAGGCACTCAGAGTGAAGTCCCCACACCAGTTGCCAATCTGCCGTTTAGTTGTCATGACAACAGACACACACACCGGCCCGGGGACAGTGTTACACTGAAAGTGTCCCGGCGGGAACACTTCTCTTGTGAAATCAGTTCCGGGGATTATTTGTCACCCCGTGACATAACCTCATGTGTCGTGTCAAGTCTTTTGTTTTCCCCCTCGGGGTAGTCTTTGTTTGAGTTTTGTTTTATTTTTATTATTAATAAAAGACCTTCATTCCTCTGCGAGTCCTCGCATCATGCCTTACCCACAACCTGACAGCTATTCTTTAATGCATTCATCTCATTATATTGGTCAGGTAATGACACTAAACGCACATGATTATTGTGTTAAAATTAGGGTTGGGTACCGAAACTCAGTGCCAATAGGGAACCGGTTCCGACGTAAACGGTAGTAACCAACACTGAAATAAGAACGAAAATTTCGGTGCCAGATTTTGATGCCTGACTTTTTTTTACCGCCCCCTGTAAAACATCTCGCGGCACGAATGTTCCAATACATATAAATAAAACATCTCCAGTTAACCAGCAGAGCATTCGTTTCGTTCGTTTGTTAAATAAGTGCTGAAATGTGTTTTTTTAAATCAAGTGATCAAAGTGCTCGTTGCCGCTGCGATCAGTGGCGCGGATACAGTGTTTTCTCTTGTGGCTCGCGCACTCCGCACGCGCTTCAATTCGCTGCGGAGACTCTCTATTTGTTCCGGTGAAATCACAAAATATAATGCACACAAACGTGTCCCTGCTTGATATACAACCACTGATGAGCATTATCGGTTTTGATGAGGACAAAAAAAACTCTACGAATGCGGATTAGAACCCAGAACCTCTGACACGTTTTACGAATGTTCAAGTTCAGCAGGCTGCCAGTGTCTCTATAGCACGCAGTGTGTTTATCGTGCAATTTATACGCGAAAATTTGTTTTTACGTGTATATGATACGCAGTTTTCGCATGCATTTGATACGCACTTCATTGCGTGTAATATAGGCTAGACACGCATCCCACACTACTAATTCTACCCAAACGTATAATACACACGCACCCCACACCACTACTAAATCTACCCTAACCAACCCATGCGTATCCTATGCACGTAAAAACACATTATTCACGTATAAATTTCACAATAACACACTGCTTGTTATAGAGAAGCATTTAGTGTGATCGGGCTGCGACATCACAGATAACAGATGATCACAGATGATATAACAGCAGCCGTTCCTCTTCGGGTAAGTCTAGTAGGCCTATTTTAATGCAAACTGCAAATCTTGCATATCAAACACCGTTGCCATTCAACAGAGTGTGTAAAATGTTTTAACAAAGTTCCAACACTTCATGATGTTTTATCAACAAAGTTCAGGAGGAGCACGTTCAGATAAATTAACGCAAGTGGAGAGCACTCAGCAATCAATGGTAAGAGGTATATATACTCAGCAGTCTCACCTCATTCCATTGACAGTTTTGCAACATCCCTCCATCACCCCTTCTCAACGCTCCTAGTCCCAAGCACTTACATAGGGGGGAGTACTCTGGGTTCGGGCCGAACTCCGAGCTAGGAGCCCTCCCCCGGACAGCATGCTAAATACGCATTAAACTTTACCCCTTCAAATTATATGTAAGTGTGAACTCGTGAACTTTATATGATGCTATACTGTGTGTTAAATATTTCTGCTCAGTGTCAGATATTTCTCTGTTTAAAGTAAAAGTCATATGTGAAGACAAAATGTTGAATGTTTTACATCAGTAGTCTATTAAACGGCGCAATGTTTCATTTAATCAGAAATCTGAAAATATTTAAATATTTAAGTTAATATTGTGTCCAGTTTGGCCCTGTAAATAAAAGGGCATTATTTTTTGACAAAGTGTGGGCGGTTTCGTTTTCTTAAGTACCGGTTTAAGCACCGTTTAAAAATACAGAGTAGGTACTGGTATCGGATAAAACCCAACCGATACCCAACCCTAGTTAAAATGTGCTTAGACAGTCTAATTAAAGATATTAAAAATAAATACAATATATATAAAAATACACACACTAATATACACTTGATGTATTTATTTATTCTTGAAGGACCTATGTACATAGGCTTTCAAGGCTTGGACAGCAGTGATGCGCGGGTTGATCCAAAATGTGCGGGTGCCTGCGGTCACCCGCGGTCACCCGCGGTTACGAGTCATCCATAAATATTTTTAATGATATTCGGGTCGCGGTCGGTCAGGTCATTTGAAATAAAGATGCCAATTAAACCTTTGTAATTTATATAGTACTAGACACAATTTTATATGAAATACATAGGCCTACACTTTATTGGCTGAATAACTGGCGCGAAGATGACTCACGTCGCACGAGCTCAGTCTGCAGGTAGAAATGGATGCGGCAAGAGAAAAGGTGAAGACTGGGGAGTGGAAGCTCCGCAAATACACAAATAGAAAGAGCAAAGTATGGGAGACATTTGCCGAAATAATGAAAGATGATGACCAGAGTGCTGGCTTTGTCATGTGTACTTCTTGCGATGCGATTTACACATTTGATAGCCACAAAACTGGCACGACCAACATGGCGCGTCACAAGTGCGGCCGCGGGAAGCCATCACAGCCGAATAGAGCGGCGTCAGGCCAACCCAGGCCACAAACTATAGATGCTTTTATGCGCCCTGACCACACGAAAATTCCTCTTCAAGTGAAGAGTAAATTTGTGGATTATTGCGTGGACTTTTGTTGCACAGACCTGCGCCCCTTTGATATTGTTTCGGGGGAAGGTTTTACGAAAGTGGCCCAGGGTCTCATCAACATTGGAGCACGTTATGGCTCAGTCGACGCAAATGGAGTGCTTCCTCATAGGCAGACAGTCTGTGATCGAGCTAAAAAACAGGCCATGGTCGAGAAAGAAGCCTTATCCGAGGTTCTGAAGTCAGCGGTGCATGACAATGGAGGCGTTGCAATAACGACTGATATGTGGACTGATGATTTTAACAGAAGGTCCTACACTGTCTTGACGTGCCATTATACCACAGAGGATTGGAAGCTGGCAAGCCGTGTTATGTGCACAGTGGAATTCGATTGCACATTGCCCAAAACAGCAATCAACATCCACGAACAGATTAGTGAGCAGCTGTGTTCTTACGGGATCTCATTTGATCAAGTGGTGATCGTGAGTGACCAGGGCTCTAACATTAAAGCTGCCCTAAAAAAATATCACTGGATACCATGTGCAGCCCATGTTCTGAACACAATTCTGAAACATACGTTCAGTGGATCTGACATTGAGGAGGTAACGGAGATGATTGACGCGTGCAAGGGCATTGTCAAATATCTTAAAAAATCCAGTGCAAGCACCGCTCTCCCACATGGCTTAGTCCAAGAGTGTGAGACTCGCTGGAATAGCAAAATTGACATGCTCAAATCTGTGAGCAAGCAATACAGGGAAATTAACGAGCTACTCGAAAGCAGGGGGCAGTCAGAGCGCATGGAAGGCATATATCAAAACACGCTCACAACCGTGATAGATTTCTTGGAGCCTTTCAAGAAAGCATCTGAGGAGTTGCAGGGAGAGGACTACCCGACATTGCATTTAGTGATGCTGTGGTTTTACAATCTGAGCGCACACTGCCAACCAGTCTTTGGAGACCCTGAGTACATCGCTTTGCTCCGTACGCGCGCACTTGCTCTACTCCATCAAAAGTTAATCCTCACAGACACGCACAAAATCGCCCTCTTCCTCTGCCCCCGCTACAAAAGTCTCAAAATGATGACCGAGACTGAAAGGAAAAATCTCCACAAAATCGTTGATAACCTCATATACCGATGAGCATTTACTACTTTTAAAAAATGCGGGTCAGGAAGCGGGTCGGGTACAATATTGTTTTTATTTGTTTTGCGGTCCGAGTTGCGGGCGGGTTATTGAAAACGTCGGTCGGGTGCGGGTTGTTTATACATTGACCCGCGCATCACTGTTGGACAGGTAGTGTTAATTTCGTCAGACGAGACGAGACGAAATATGTTCGTCAACGACCTTTTTTTTCCATGACTAAGACGAGACGATGACGAGACTGCACCACTGTTCAAAAACGCTGACTTAGACTAAATTAACATGCATTATTGTTGACGAAAAAAGACGAGACGAAAATGTTTTGCATAAAATAAAACTACGATAAAATCTCTCTTAATTTTCGTCTCTGCTTTTTCATCAGCCGTTACGCCTTTAAAATATTCTGAATGAGTTTGCGCTGTTGCTCAAGTACAGATCTCATACTCCTGTTGCTGCCAGCCTGTGGCTGCAACACGAAACTGCAGAACACAACACCCACAGCGAACACGAGTGACGAGCGATGACGACATGCTAGGTCGAAGGAAGAGGCTCGATATTTACGCTGTAAATCAACCAGTAAGCTATGGCGTTTTTACACATACATTATGCAGGTTACGATTGTATTGCTTCGCTCCGTCTACGGTTAGAATCCTGTGTGGGGCAACGATCCATGGCAACGCTCTGTTTTTCATGGCAACGGTGTTATACTTAGCAGCGCATTCTACATTAGAATTCAACCAAGCCATGTAATATTTTTTTTAAAACATACGCACTGAGTGTTACATAAAATGGTGTGTGCATAGAAAGAATTCGTCCACACGCCACTCAAAAAAAAAAAAAAAAATAATCCTGAGCGCAAGTCCACTGTCTAGCTAGCACACAGGCAGGCTTTTTGTGTTAAATTCTTTTTCCTGTCGCTGCGCACTTCTCAGGCTCTTTTATTGTACATGACAGCCTAATAAACCTTTTCTTTAAAGGCTTAATTTATGTCCCGTTGACCGGTCCGTTGCATTACGATTAAAAGCAGTATCAATAAAGTCAAAAATGTGATGTGCAGTCAAGTTCGAGTGTATGCGCTGTTTAAACGAGTGTTTTCACTGATAAACTTGTTGTGAATCGCGGAGTTTTGACAAGTTTTATAGTCTTGATATTGTTTCTTATTCAAAAGTGGTGACTGAAAAAACTCAGCACCCCCAACCTGAAACCTCTCCCCGCGCCTTTGTAACTTGTCAGTTGTGTTGGTTAAAATAAAATACTCTCTTCAGAACAGGTTCATCATTTGTAAATGTGTCTCCTAAATCAGAAATTGAAAACCAGACACGTTTAACAGTTGCATTCAACAAGTATATTTTGTCAGGTAATTATGACATTTAACCAATATTTGAGATCTTTTTTACTGAAATGTTTATCAGAAATAATCTCAGTAATAATGTGTTATTTAAAAAAAAAAAGACAATTTTTTTAAAATAAAACTTGACTAAAATTAAAAGACTTTTAGTCGACTAAACTTGACTAAGATACCTTGAGTTCCATTTTGATTAAAACTAGACTAAAATGACGAGACTTTTAGTCGACTAAAACTTGATTAACAAAAAAAGATATTGTGAATGACTAAATATGACTAAAACTAACAAGGACATTTGGCACAAGACTAAGACTAAATTAAAAATAGGTGACAAAATTAACACTATGGACAGGGCACTAGTGAAATGTAGCTTCACTTGATCAGCCGACACTTGGTGGTGGATGAAAAGCCTGCAGGATTACAGACCATGCCACACTCGATGGAACCTTGGGCATGTAGCCAGGTCTAGGGTGGAGAATGGCTTTCACTCTGTCAGGAGCGAACTCAAGGTATGAGGGAGCAACAGACAGTGCCTGCAGGTCCCGACTCTCTTGAGGGACGTAATGACTAAAAGGAAGGCTACCTTTAAAGATAGAAATCTCTCAGACACCTCGTCGATGGGTTTGAAGGTGCCAGAGATAACCCTTCGAGAACCACTGACAGGTACCAAACAGGAACCCTGGCTTGGACAATAGGCCTCATCCTCCGAGCACCACAAAGGAATGAATGAATGAGGTATTTATATAGCGCTTTCATATGTACTACTGTACACCCAAAGTGCTTTACAATCATATCAGGGAATCTCTCCTCAACACCACCAGTGTGTAACATCCACTTGGATGATGCGATGGTTGCCACAGTACAACAGCGCTAGTGCGCTCACCACACACCAGCTACAGGTGGAGAGGAGAGAGAGTGATAGAGCCAATTCAGTGGATGGGGATTATTAGGAGGCCATGATTGGCAAGGTCAGTACGGGGCTACTAGAAGCAGACTGACCCAGTGCCAACGGACCCTCTTTAAACCTCCCAGAGCAGAGCGATCGTGGGAAATGTGTACAAACGTTGTCTCGGCCACGTCTGTACTATGGCATCCAGCCCTAGAGGAGCTGAGGAGCTGAAAATCAGAGCGGACAGTGTGTGTTTCGGTTGGGAAGCGAACAGATCCACTTCCGCTTGGTCAGACTCCCTCCGGATCAGCTCCACCATCTCAGGGTGAAGTTTCCATTCCCCGGGCCTCAGCCCCTGCCTCGACATGATGTATGCCCCCACATTTCCGTCCCTGTGAAAAAACATTGCTCTGAGTTAGAGAAACTTGCCCTGGAACCACAGAAGAACCTGATGCGCCAGTCTGCATAGAGGGCGCGATCTCAGGCCCCCCTGACGATTTATATAGGAGACCATCAATGTACTGTCTGTTCGCACTAGAATATGATGGCCTCTGAGGTCCGGAAGGAAATGTCTCAGAGCTAGAAACACTGCCAACATCTCTGTTGTGTTTGTGTACTTGTCAGGAGATGGCGCTGTAGTCCACATGTGGTTACCTATAAAAGGTGTAGAGTGAGAGTGGAAGTTAGAGCACCTGCTGCCAAATCATGTGAATGCTTGGCTCTGTTGTAATTCTGGTAGGTTTGAATAAACCTTGGAGAAATTGAGAACTGTATGATCTTCATGATTACCAGGACTTAGACATAAATTGGCGACGAACATTTTTTTCTGTTCTACATAAAAGATGTCTGCTGTTGCTTCTTTTCCTACGTACGCCATTCTTACCATTTTCAGAACGTTTTGGAATACATCCTCTGCCCAAATGTGTCACTAATAAAAAACAATAATTTAATGAGAAGGCTTATATTGACCTATAAAGATTATTTTACATCTACATTGTAAATATATTTTTTGCTATTTTATTAAAAAGTGTTCACATGTAAATCAACAACAATTACAATTTTAACAATATTTCAAGTGTAATCTTTCTTTTTTTTTAAGTATCATACATATTTCAAAGTTAAGGATTCATTAGTTTGATATAGCCTAACGTTACATTGGAACTAACACTATAACATCTTAGTTGATGAGTTTAGTTTTGACAAAACATACTATATATTTAACATATGAGCAGAAACTGGCTAACAAAAGCTTATTTGATGTCTATTTTACAGTAAAAACGTTATAGTCTATCCAAAACTAGTCACAACAGCGGAATAAACAGAATAAAAAACGTACTACTAATCTGGATCCATTGCTCCTCGAAGTGAAACCAGCACTTCTAAGGTAAGTTTCCCAGGAATTATTCCTCACCGCCTCGCAAGATGACACACACTACATTCATCTGATTAAACTTGATGTGTTTATCGAGCTGATGTGGCCGATTTGCATGTTTGCATGTATTGCCTCTGGTCATTTGCGTTTGAATAGCGCGCGCTTTCCGTGGGCATGGTCACATTAAAAGGTAACGAGTTATAATGAGCAGAAATGAGAATTCGCTTTTTTTATATAGATTACATAAACAGAGAATATTTGTTTTAGTTTTGAATTAGATCATTTAAAAGTACACACTTAAATGATTATAAAGATATATTGCTCATTCCTAGGTGAATAGTATTCGCTGAGTTTTGTTTAAGTTTAGAGACGTGCATCAGAAAAAAAGTTCACGAGACGGAGAGGCAGAAAGCACACCCTGTTTATTTTCTTTATTTTACAAAAGCACAATGTTTTATTTCGATTGTAAGTGGATACATACAAAAGTAGACATTTAACAGCTTATGTTTTCCTATTTCTTAAGTCTGTATGACCAAAAATT
Source organism: Phoxinus dragarum (assembly GCA_033366665.1). Taxonomy (NCBI): domain Eukaryota; kingdom Metazoa; phylum Chordata; class Actinopteri; order Cypriniformes; family Leuciscidae; genus Phoxinus; species Phoxinus dragarum. Next base: position 42,370 of record JARPMJ010001402.1, read on the forward strand.
ACGGAGTATTTTAAATCTATTTTGCTGCTATGTAAAAAAAAACAGCAAAATGCGCCGTTTTTGGTCCCCAGAGGGTTAAGGAGCACATTTAGGCACCATAGGACCCCTAGCGGTGTGGAAGAAAAGCCGCGTTTCCACCGTAATTACCCGGAACAATTTGTCCCAGGAACTTTTTTCCCAGGAATTTTTTTTTGCCCCAGACCAGTTGCTTTCTGCGTTTACACCGCGGTCTAAAGTACCGGGAAGAAGATAAACTGCGCGCGACTGCTCCTCCCAGTCTGCGACGGACAGTAATCCTTTTTGAGCGCCACATTTATAATAAGTATGGAGGAGATTCAAACTGTGCTGCAGTTGTTTGTGATGTATTGGTTTACTAACGAGGAAATGAACAAAACGGCAGAAAAGAGACGAGCACTGATACTAAAGTGTGTTCAGAAAGCTGTTAATGCTAGATATAAAATTAGACGATGCGGAAATTGACCGTGAGATGGCTGGGACAAACGCGCAGAAAATTTCCTGTTAGACAAATATGCTTAATAAAGCCTGAACCTCGTCGTCGGTCCATCTGTGTTATCTTTTTTCTTTATTTTTTATTCCATATTTGCAGACAGACAATGAAGCCACGAACCACAATAGATTTTAAAAAATGCCAGTTAAAATAGAATGCTGCGTGGAGTCATCCAATCAAAATGCGGCGTGAACAGAACACAAACAATCAGCATGTTCAGCACACAAGTCCCACTCCCGAAAGTTCCTGAACTTTAAAAAAGTACTACCTCGTGAGCAGGGACTTTCAGAGGGGAAAATATTTACCCGGAACTTCATTTAGACCCTGATTCCTGCGGTGTAAACACACCGAGTACAACCCCAAAGTTCCTAGTTCCTGGGGAAAGTTCCCACGGCGGAAACGGGGCTAAAGACTGCAGATAAAACCTGGCCGAGGGTGGTGTATTGAGCCATCTGCCTGAGATGTCCCTCCTGATTGAAATCTGCCACGTAGAGCCTCTTAGAAGTGCCATGCAGAGAAGCAGAGAGAGAAAATCTTTCTAAACCCCAGCATGTTGCCCCTAGTTCGTCCACTAGAGTGCGCCATTTGCATCACAAATGAATCAGCTGGGCTTACACAGCTCCGCTGCGGCTCGGGTGGGAACACTCGCGAGTACGAACGGGCTTGGCAAGCTGTTTCGGCTTGCAAGAGGAATTTTACACCCAGTCAGAATGTAATTTTCCTGGGCTTGGAGTTGAACTCTCCATGCGAGCGCTTCTCTCTCAAGAGCGCATTTTCTCTCTAATGAACTGTCTGTCGCAGTTCAGAGAGGGGGCGAGAGTGCAATATCGCACATGCCTCAGGCTGCAGGGTCTTATGGCTTCCTCCATCCAAGTTGTGCCACTGGGACTCCTGAGAATGAGAGCGTTCATGAAATGGGTATTGTCACTACATTTCAGCCCGATTCGAGATCTTTGCCACTCTGTAATAGTGACGCGCACCTGCTCGGCAGCCGTTAGACACTGGAAGAGCACAGACTTTTACGCACAGGGAACCCCTCTGGGGACGGTTATGATGCGGAAAGTTGTGACGACAGATGCGTCCTTAACAGGCTGGGGTGCCATCCAGGAGGGGAGAACGGTGAACGGTCTGAGGTCGAGCAGACTACGTTCAGCGCACATAAATTATTTAGAGCTTATGACCATTTGGAAAGCTCTGAATCATTTTCTGCCTCGCCTGCAGGGACATCATGTTCTCGTACGCTGCGACAATACCACTGCTGTGGCTTATATCAACCGTCAGGGCGGCGTGCGCTCGTTGAAACTTCACGCTCTAGCTTACAAGCTTTTGGTGTGGAGCAGACGGGTTTTCTTGTCGTTATGCGCGACTCATGTTCCAGGCATTCTGAACAGAGGCGCGGATCTTCTATCGAGGGGAAACCCAATCTACGGAGATTGGCGCCTTGACCAGCAGATAGTGGATATGTTATGGATGAGATTCGGACAGGCAACCGTAGATCTATTCGCCTCGCACGAAAACTACCATTGTCCTATGTTCTTCTCGCTAAAGGACGTGGACGTACCCCTCGGGGTAGATGCACTGGCCCACCCATGGCCCAGAGTGCTGCTCTATGCTTTTCCTCCCCTGTGCTTGATAATTGCAACACTGGCCAGGGTGAGAGAGCAGAGCCTGTCTCTCATTCTGATAGCACCCAGGTGGCCCAAGGCACCGTGGCTGGCGGAGATAATCCCTCTGATATATGCCGAGCCGTGGCGCCTCCCCCCACGCACGGACCTATTGTCCCAAGCAAACGGGGAGATTTATCACCCACACCTGGACAGGGTGGCTCTCTGGGCCTGGCCCGGGAGAGGACGAACCTAAGCGCACTGGGGCTTTCGCTGCGTGTGATTGCTACTATACAGAATGCCAGGGCTGTTTCTACACGGTCCTTATATGGCTGTAAGTGGCAAGTGTTCGAAGGGTGGTGCGATGGGCGTGGTCTCACATCTTATCAGTGCTCAGTTCCTGATATTTTGTGTTTCCTTCAAGACCTCATGGAAAAAGGGAGGTCTTTTACCATTTCAGCCTGTCATGTGGGCTTTGAGGGCTCAACCGTCGGGCAGCATCCTCTAATCCGCAGATTTATGAAGGGTGCCCGTCGCTCTTTGCCAGTCGTCAGGAGAACTGTTCCTGAGTGGGACCTCTCCATGGTGCTGGAGGCTCTGTCTCAACATCCTTTTGAGCCTCTGGGAAGTATTTCCCTTAAGCTGCTGTCCTTCAAGACAGTTTTGCTCTTGGCCTTGCCATCAGCTAAACGTGTTAGTGAGCTACATGCACTCTCGGTTCATCCCTCGTGCACTAAATTCTAAATTCTCTCTTAGTGGAGATAAGGTTTCCCTTAAGCCTAATCCGGCCTTCATGCCGAAGTGCTTCCCTGCGTTCACTTCGGAAGTGTTGGAGCTGTCCGCTTTTCACCCTCCACCGTTTTCCTCCCCGGAGGATCAGAGGCTAAATGCTCTGTGTCCTGTCCGTGCTTTACAGACATATATGACCAGGACCAGTGCTTTCCGGAAGATCGACCAGCTCTTTATTTCATGGGCGCCCCCTCACAAAGGGAGTCCTATATCTAAGCAACACCTCTCACATTGGCTTGTGAATGCTATAGCTGTGGCTTATGAGTCAAAGGGAGTGCAGCCCCCAGGGGGCATCAGACCTCATTCCACGAGGGGCTTAGCCGCCTCTTGGGCTTTGTTTAGGGGAGTGTCACTTCAGGACATCTGCTCCGCTGCCAGTTGGGCTTCTCCTCATACCTTTGTGCGTTACTACCGGCTGGATGTCACCAGAATCTCGGTAGCACATTCGGTTTTAGGGGTGGGGTCTTAGCCCTTCCCTGCAACCCCGTTGGAAGCAACGAATAAGGTGTGAATGGGCCGGCAGGCCATCCATTCCTTCCTGGGTGTATATATGCACATTAGTGTTGCTGGGGTTATTATCGTGTGTGTGCCACATACATGTTTCATGTTCTGCATGTGCACAGCTGTTATTTGTGTGCATCAGGATTGCAGGTTCATGATTATGCGACCGTCCTTCTCAGGCTTACAGAACCTCACTGTGAGTGAGCTGTCCATGTCTCTCCCATAGGTGGATCTCGAACACGAGATGATGCAAGAGAACAATAGGTTACTATCGTAACCCCGGTTCTCTGAAACATCGAGTGGAGAGATCCACCAGCTTTGCCCCGCTTGCCGCACGAGAAGCGAATATACTTACTGGAGAATAGCAGCGCTGGCAAGCGTTATATGCCCCTAGGTAAGGGGGCAGGGCCTTACCTGGCATTGGCTGCGCGCTTCTGTCTGTCTAGCCAGACTTGGTGCAATTGGATGCTTCTGCAGAGGTCAGGTACGGATGCCCTTCCCATAGGTGGATCTCTCCACTCGATGTTTCAGAGAACCGGGGTTACGATAGTAACCTATTGATTTGCTCGTATCATCCAGACATGTTTGCAGTGAGTCTCATTGCGTCTCATATATCCTCTCTCTTCTCTATTAGTATCGTTGCCTGTTTTTTCTGGGTTTCTCTTTATTTCACTGACAGAAGTTCAGCTGTAGTATTAATGTAATGAAGAGAAAGTAAGAGACTATAACATCTCACTGCTACTGTCACGATAACCTGTATGTCTCTGTCTTCATGGACTCTTATTTTGAATTCCTTTTGTCTTGTTGTGTCTGGTTTTCAGTTCCTGGTTCCTGTGTTTCCATTTCCAACCCAGCGAGCAAAAAGTAGTCTAAAACACGTCTAAAAGACGTAATTGTTAGACATCCAGAAGACGTCCTCACAGGAGCCAGAATGAAAGTTTTTTATACGTCTTTTCTGGACATTGTATAGACGTAAAGTAAAGACGTGCTACAGACGTAAATTAAAGACGTGCTACAGACGTAATTGTTAGACATCCAGAAGACGTCCTCACAGGAGCCAGAATGAAAGTTTTTTATACGTCTTTTCTGGACATTATACAGACGTAAATTAAAGACGTGCTACGGACGTAATTGTTAGACATCCAGAAGACGTCCTCACAGGAGCCAGAATGAAAGTTTTTTATACGTCTTTTCTGGACATTATATAGACGTAAATTAAAGACGTGCTATGGACGTAATTGTTAGACATCCAGAAGACGTCCTCACAGGAGCCAGAATGAAAGTTTTTTATACGTCTTTTCTGGACATTGTATAGACGTAAAGTAAAGACGTGCTACGGACGTAATTGTTAGACATCCAGAAGACGTCCTCACAGGAGCCAGAATTAAGTTTTTTATACGTCTTATCAGGACATTGTTTAGACGTCAATTAAGGACGTGCTAAAGACGTAATTGTTAAGACATCTAAAGGCAGCCAGAATAAAAGTTGTATTATGTTTTCTGTAGTAGAAATGTCAAAAAAGACTGTTAAAGACCCATACTGACATGGAAATCACATCTGTGCATATTTGCACTTTAAAAAAATGTTTTAGGTACTTCAAAACAGTGGCAGTGAGTTAGTTCTCACTGAGAAAAACCCAGTTACTCATTGTTAATGATCGTCGTGTCATAATATTGCAGACACAAAGACCATAGATCTAAATTTGATTTTAATGAATATTTATAATAATGTACATTCAGTTGAAAAACTGTGTAGTTTATACACGCAGGACAGCAACCGTATAAAAAGTGAAGACGGCCCTCTTGACCGTGGCAGGACTGACGGGAACAGCCTCCGGCACAGGAACAGTCTCTGCATCAGCAGACGTGCTGTGCCTCCTCCATGCATGCAGTACCGCCACTGCATAAAAGAGGAAGACAGCCCTCTTGGCCGTGGCAGGACTGATGGTGGGCAGCTCCGAGACGATCTCAGGGCTGACAGCGGGCTGCATGGGGACAACCTCCGGGATGACAGCGGGCTGCACGGGGACGACCTCCGGAACCAGAGCGGGCTGCACGGGGACGGCCTCCGGGATGACAGCGGGCTGCACGGGGACGACCTCCGGGACGACAGCGGGCTGCACGGGGACGACCTCCGGGACGACAGCGGGCTGCACGGGGACGACCTCCGGGACGACAGCGGGCTGCACAGGGACGGCCTCCAGGGCGACAGCGGGCTGCTAGAGGGCGACCTCTGGGTCTTTGGGGAGACTAGAGGTCTTCCTTCTCCTCCGCCGTTTCGGATGGCCATGTGCAGGCTCTGGGCTGGATGGAAACCGTGGCGAACAGAGCTCTTGGCTGGGCGGAATCAGCGGCGGATGGAGCTCTGGGCTGGACATCACCAGCCCAGGGTCGAAGAGGGGCCAGAGTGGAGAATGGTGTTGGGATTCCTCTCGACCACCTCCTCCACTGCGGCCTACACTGGTCCTGCGACATCTGACCAACCGGGTCCCCTCAAAAAATTGTCTTCCCTCCCGCTCGGTTGCTGGGGAAGAGACATTAAAACACATACCGCTGGATCTTGTTTGTGACGGAGTCCTTCTGTCACGATCCACACACAGATGAAACAGTTAGATCCAGATGCAGTATTTATTGGGGAAATCCGTAACTCATAACAGTCCAGGCAGGGGTCAAAATCCAAATAAGCAATCTGAAACACAAAACAATAAACAGGCAAAAACAGAGCGGAAACGGACCTCAAAAGTGGTGTGATGAATAACAAGGACTCTGTGACAATGACTGGACAGGCAGGGTATAAATACACAGACACAAACAAGGTGAGGGGAAACAGCTGCGTGCGATAATCAATGATGAGACAGACAAGGATGATGGGAAATGTAGTAATAATAAGTGTAGGACACCGTTGGAAAGAGGACCTCTAGTCGTACACAAACCAGACACTGTGACAGGCGCGTGGCAAGCCCGCTCATAATGTGAGAGATGCTGGCGTGACCACAACATTGACCAACATCAAATGGCAAACTTAATGTAAGTGGAACTAAACTGCGCTACTCATTATTTTGTGCTTCACGGACCGTTTATCAGTTTGGACCAATGCAGCACGAGCCGATCTTGATCAAGCGACACTGTTACTAGACAGCGCTAAGAGATCCAGTAAAGAAAGCATTTGAATTCGCTACTTAAGTAATAACATCGCTGCGAGATCTAGTGAGAAACATTCACATTTCTCCGTTATTAACGGATCAAACAGCGATGACGTAGAAAACCAGGAAGAAACATTGTGCCATGTACAAGTGTATTGTATTGAACCGAACCGTGAATTTTGTGAAAGTTACACCCCTAATATATTCACGGTTCTGTATGATACGATACACTGGTGTCACGGTTCGGTACATTTTCGACATTTTTTATTTTATTAAAACTAACATCATGAAGTATGATAATTTTTTACTTTTAGCAATGATGGAGCTATACTTGACATATAAAACAAGCTACTTATAAAAAATGAAATGTAATATTGTAGTAGTTAAAAAAACAAAGATTATATTTTAGATTAACATTTGAGGGCAGCAATTTTATTCATAATGTCAAAATAAAACCGACGTAACTTTACTTGACAGTAGGCCTAAAATGTTTCTTCCTGGTTTCCACGTCAGCGCTGTTTGATCCGTTAACTTATTCATTATGGCGCTTTTCCACTGCATGGTACGGCTCGGTTCAGCTCGGTACGGTTCGACTCGGCGCGGAACGATTCGGCTCGCTTCGCTTTTCCACTGCGTGGTACGACTCGGTACTGTTCGGTTCACTTTAGCTCGGTTGCTTTTCCACTGCAGTTAGTACCGCTTCAAAGTGGGTGGGGACTGATCGTTAATAGTTGTAGGTCCTGTAGCTGTGCTACTTCCGCTCCTCGGCAACCTTAGAGGAACGTCTGCACCTCGTCCACTGAACACGACTCAGCCATTTCTTGTTTGATTTTTTTTTACTTTTTTTGTCAAGTAAATACTCTAAAAACAGGTGCTACCGCGTTGGCTGTTGTCTGGCTATTTAAATCTAGCGGGTTTAGTGTCTCGTGTCGCAAATACAATGACGCTGAAGTGACGATTCTGTCTGACCAATCAGTGATCTGCAGTGTTTTCACGTCACATTATAGTATCGGTACGGTACGCTTGGAACCTCAACAGAGGTGGTACCATTTAAAGCGAGCCGAAGCGAGCCGTACCGTACCGTACCATGCAGTGGAAATGCGCCATAAGTGAGCCGTACCGAACCGAGCCGTACCGTACCATGCAGTGGAAAAGCGCCAAAGCGTGCCGTCCCGTACCGAACCGTACCATGCAGTGGAAAAGCGCCATTAGATACTAGTACTTATTATTAGATGCTAGTCATTAGATACTAGTTCTTATTTATTACGTACTAGTAGCTATTAAAAAGACACTAGTACTTATTCACTAGATATTAGTACTTATTCATTAGATACCAGTACTTATTATTAGATACTAGTACGTATTCATTAGATACCAGTACTTATTATTAGATACTAGTACTTATTTTGATAATGACTAGTAACTATTCTTTTGTTACTAGTAACAAATAAAAAATGTTGCCATTAACTTCCAGGGGTCAGTCAGATATCAACTATTCCGTTATGTTATTATTCATTAGGTACTAGTACTTATTTTTAGATACTAGTAGTGTTGTCACAGTACCATAATTTCAGTATTCGGTACCAATACCCGTGAAAATCCACGGTTCTCGGTACCAAAGCTTAATTTAGATTAAATTTGCATATATTAAAGTGTATAACCATTTGTTAGATAACATTAGATAAAATTACCTAACAATAAACACTAGTTATACACTGAAGCAATTATTCTCCTTGGGGTAATTTAAAAATACATTTTTAAAATCAAAAGTTTTATCTGTTCATGAACAATCAAGTATTTGTATTAAATAACATTCACAAACATACATTAATGTTGTAAAAATATATTGTTCACTCAATGTGTTGATGTTAGATAAGGCATTAAGTAATGTTAATGAATGGTAGCCTATCTTATTGTAGTGTTACCAACTAAACAGGAGATAAAACGTGTTTTATTTGACTGTCCTTTTATTTAATCCCAAAATGTGTTCATATTTAATTTTAAAATGGATTTTAAACAAGATACAACCGCACACGATACCACTTTAGGGCCGTTCATATATCGCGTTTTATGCGCGTGCAAATTCGTTATTTCAAATGTAGGCGTGCGGCTTATAATAGAAGCATCTCAACAAGTCATGTGACAAAAACCAGCGGCCTTTCCGTAACAACATGGAAAGCTCGGCCGAACAGCTGATCATAGCTGTACAGGGCGGCTTTTTATTTCTCATCTCAATGAATATATCTAGTAGTAAAGCTAATGCAAAGGGCTAGAAATTCTTTGATGATACTTGCTCGTCATCATGGAGAGCGCAGTTTGCACCGCTTTCTCCTTTCCACAAGCGCGTGCTTTCCTGTTGCGTCTGCCGTTGCTATGCAACCATGAACAGAGGCGCGCCTGGAAAACGAATTTGCACGCGCAAAAAACGCGCTATGTGAACGGCTCTTTCCTCATTTCTGGTCAACAAGTGGATTCAGAGCCACCGCATTAGCAGCGCCGCCGGTCGGCATGTCTCAGTTTGTTTATGAAGAGGACGCAACGGTGCACCGTTCGGACAGCGCATCAAAAACCGGATTAACCCGATACTTCGGTACCACCGGTACTTAAGAAAAGCTGGTACCGTAATAGTTACGGTACCAGCTTTTCTTAAGTACCGGTGATACCGAAGTTCGTTTTCCATGCGCTCTGTTTATGGTTGCATAGCAACAACAGACGCAACGGGAAAGCACGCGCTTGTGGAAAGGAGAAAGCGGTGCAAACTGCGCTCTCCATGATGACGAGGAAGTATCATCAAATAATTAATTGATTTCTTTATTCATTGAGATGAGAAATAAAAAGCCGCCCTGTACAGCTATGATCAGCTGTTCGGGCCGAGCTTTCCATGTTGTTACGGAAAGGCCGCTGGTTTTTGTCACATGACCTGTTGAGATGCTTCTATTATAAGCCGTGCGCCTACATTTGAAGTAAAGAATTTGCACGCGCATAAAACGCGATACGTGAACGGCCCCTAAAGTGGTATCGTGTGCGGCTGTATCTAGTTAAAAAGGCCTTTTAAATATGAACGCAGTTTTGGATTAAATAAAAGGACAGTCAAGTCAAATAAAACACGTTTTATCTCCTGTTTAGTTGGTAACACTACAATAAGATACCATTCATTAACATTACTTAATGCCTTATCTAACTTCAACACATTGAGTGAACAATATATTTGTACAACATTAATGTATGTTTGTGAATGTTATTTAATACAAACACTTGATTGTTCATGAACAGATAAAACTTTTGATTTTAAACATGTATTGGTAGGCTACATTTTTAAATTACCCCAAGGAGAATAATTGCTTCAGTGAATATAACTATTGTTAGGTCATTTATCTAATGTTATCTGACAAATGGATATACACTTTAATATATGCAAATTTAATCTAAATTTGCTTTGGTACCGAAATTGGTACCGAGAACCGTGGATTTTTACAGGTATCGGTACCGTGACAACACTATACCGTAACCATTTCATTTTTTTAGTACCGAAATGGTACCGAAGTACCGGGTCTTTTGACAACACTAAATAATAGTACAGGTATTTGTTCAATAAATACTAGTTCCTATTAAATATATACTAGTAGCCTACTTATTCATTAGCTACTATTACTTGTTCAATACTAGTACTTATTCAATAGATACTAGTACTAAGTCATTAACTACTAGTACCTATCAAATAGATTAGATACTATAGTACTTATTCCTTAGATACTACCTCTTAATTAGATACTTGTACTTATTAACTCGCTACTAGTAATTATTCAATAGATACTAGTATCTATTTATTAGATATACCGGTAGTATTTATTCCAAATGTTACTAACGTTAGTAAGATTGTTATTTTACTAGTAAGATTTTATTGAACTTTACAGTGGCTGTTCTGACTAGTCATAGCTAAATAATAAGCACTAGTAGCTAATGAATAAGTACTTGTAATTAATGGGATACTATCTAAAAAATAACTAGTTGCATGAAAATAGATACTAGTCGGTTTAAATGATTAAATGTTAAAAGGCTTGCCATAGAAAGTCCGGTTTGAGGCTGATTGGCGCCAACTAACTTAAGCTAACGTTAGCTTAAGTAAGTTAACGTTAGGCTAGATAGAGGAAAATACATTTGAATGATGACTTAGCTGGACCTACTGGGACTAACGAAAAAAAACTTTATGATAACATTTCGGTAATCACTTACTATTAGTATTACCAATATTATAACATACTTACAAAGTCCTTGATGGGGACGTCAAGTGCAACACGAGACAGCGACACGAGACGAAGACAGCCTTCCTTGGTGCGGACTGCGGAGCATGCTGCGCGCGCGGACTGCAGTCACATATCCCTCCGCCACAGAACTGGAGAAACTTGTATTCCGAGCATGTTCAATATTCAAAAATCGCAGTACCATGTTATAAAAGTAAAAAAAAATATATATAAAAATAATCCATATTATTTATTATCAGTATAAAGGTAGAACTGTTTTTCACAGGGGAGGGATACCACGATCTACTTGGAACAGGAAATAGTACCCAATAACCGCGTTTTTCCACCATCTCTTAATAATAAATAAAAAAACGAAAAATATACATATAAATAAATAACAACAAAACAATATAAAATAAATGGACAAATTTACAGCTGACATTTGGAGGAGTATAATTGTTATGGGTGAAATTTAACATTAAATTTAACAATTTAAACATATTTCACACATATTTGGGCTTGGTCCCATGTTGCTGAAGGGGTCAAGGTGGCCAGCTTTGAACAGATGCTCTTTTGGAACCGGGCACAGGCCTTCAAAGAGCACTTAAGGCTCAATATATAATTGGAAATAGTTACCCATCACCCTCAAACAAAGACGAATAAAAAAAGACAATAAAATGAATCACTTTTTCTAGAATATAAATGTAATTTTATATAAAACTTTAGAATAAATATAGTCCATATGGACTGGAAGAAGTGTGTCACCGGTCTGCCTTTGTCCCTATTCCAGTTCCCAAAAATCATGTGGCTATAATTTACATGTTATCAGTTTCACATAGCCCAAATCTATTTATTGACAGTTATTTGGTTTATTCCTTGAGTTTGAGGGACTTGTCATCTTGATCTGTCTATTTGTGCCAACCTGCCTGTATCCTCTACTATACCTCTCAGAGATCATAAAAAAATCAGTAGCCTAAAGTCATCCTTCCCACTGCTTTCCCCATGCTGACTGAAATGCGTGAAAGTATAAGAGCAAGGTGACCAAAATAATTTAATTATGTAGAGAAGGTTGAATGCATATACACAATCGTGATACTGAAAGGGATACAAAAACCGTTTTATATAGCCAATATGCATAGATGAACACACTTAGCTAGCACATATATAGGGTGATAACTCTGAGGTTATTTGCAAGGTGTCTGCCAGCCAGTTTATGTTAGCAAGCAAACTTTAAAAACTGCCCCCAAAAAAACTGCTTGCTGGCAAAGTGCTAATTTCAAAATGTCACTGCTACAAACGAACGTTATTGTAACCAAAATATGTCTGAGTTTATTTGCAAAGTGGACTGCTACTCCCACAGTAGGCTGCTTAACACCGACTATCGAGTTGACCAAGTGAGGTTAGGTTACACATTTGTGGATGTGTGCACGTCGAGCTACGGCGGGGCTCGGAGGGGGGTTCACAGAGGGGTCTGCTGGATGGAGAAGGGTATTCCTGCACAACGGGAGTGGCTGCAGTTTCAGGACCCCAGTTTTAGGACCGCAGTTTTAGGACCCTAGTTTATTGTGACAGCGCCACCTACAGAAATGGATTACCAAAACACAAATTTAACCCCTTTCGCGGCAAAGATAAAAGATCACATTGTTGATCACAACAGATTGTTGTTCAACATTCATTACTCGTTAAAACATCACACTCTTTACTTATTTTATCTGGACAAACTGAGCATCATTAGAAAGATTTAAGACTCGATAGTGTTTATGATAAAACTCAAACAGCGAACACAGAGAGATCTGGGTCTCCTCTTCCTGATTTGCGTCAGTAATGTACGCAAGTCTCATTAGCTGTACAGCTGTCAATCATCTCACGTGGTTCAACGTGACAATAATCCTGCCCTTCTGCATGACGCGGTCCTGTTATCCGTGAAAACAAAGCTAAGGACACATCTCTTCACCTGAAACAAGAAGCTAATAAATGCACGATTTAATAGTATATGTGGTTTGTGTGTGATTTTCGTGCAAATTTGGGTATTTTCAAATGAATTAAGAATGTTTACAGTATTGCCAAGCAAGGTGTAGCCATTAGCTGCATATACATTGCTTTATTATACCATATTTCAACATCTTTTTATGACTTAAAACCATTTTAAAACCGCGACCGGAATATGGTACAAATATCCTATCTTACTCGATGGTGGTTTAAAGTGAGCTTTAAGTAAAAGTTTAATATTAATCTTTTAAATTGTGTCGTGTAGCTTGATGCTACTTGCTCTAATCCACCTGCTGCAGGAGCTATTCTATTCCATAATCTTATTTGTTAATATATATATATTTTTCTAATGAGACTTAGGTTCAAGGTGGATCTTGATGTACAAACTAAACCACCTGGATCCTAGAACTGGGGTCCTGAAACAGCCGCCGCTATATCATCCAGTTCGGTAGGTGGCGCTGTCACAAAAAACTAGGGTCCTAAAACTGCGGTCCTAAAACTGGGGTCCTAAAACTGCAGCCTCCGTTGTGTAGGAATATACTACTGGCTGGATGTGACGCAGAAACATAAATGTTGTCTTTAGCCATTTTGTCAGATGATATGTAACATTGAGAAGGGGGGTTTAAACTTTCTTGATTTTACCACTTTAAACAACACCTTCAAAATAAATTGGATAAAGAACTTTAAGCCCTCCTATATCTGTAATCTGATCCCTAATGTTATTTTTTTTTATTCTTTTTTTTTTCCAAACTAGGGGGTTTAAAATTCAATATTTTCGTGTTTTGTTGTTCTTTTCTTCTACAAGCATTTAATAATAATAATTAAAAAAAAAAAAAAAAAAAAAAAATTAAAGCCTTTAGCCATGCCTTCAGCCAGCCTAAAATATTGCAGCATTCACCACTACAATAGGCCTATATATATATATATATATATATATAAATATAATATATATATATAAATATATATATATATAAATAAAAAATTTACTGTCATTTTCTGGTTATAGCCATCGTGGACGTCTTTTTTATTATTATTTGTGGACGTTTCGATTGTGGCCTTAACATATTTTCTGTAATTTATTGACTAAATCTGGATGTCAACGGACATTTAGATTGTGGCCAGATTGGACATCTTTATTCACGTCATTCATCGACTATCTGGATGTCAATGGACGTTTAGATTATAGTCAGAATGAACGTCTTTTCTCAACTAGTTCTGGCTGTCAGTGGACGTATAGTTTGTGGCCAGATTGGACATCTTTTTCACGTCCTTTACTGACTAGTTCTGGATGTCAACGGAAGTTTAGATTATAGTCAGTATGAACGTCTTTTCTCAACTAGTTCTGGCTGTCAGTGGACGTATAGTTTGTGGCCAGATTGGACATCTTTATTCACGTCCTTTACTGACTAGTTCTGGATGTCAATGGACGTTTAGATTATAGTCAGAATGAACGTCTTTTCTCAACTAGTTCTGTCTGTCAGTGGACGTATAGTTTGTGGCCAGATTGGACATCTTTATTCACGTCCTTTACTGACTAGTTCTGGATGTCAATGGACGTTTAGATTATAGTCAGAATGAACGTCTTTTCTCAACTAGTTCTGTCTGTCAGTGGACGTATAGTTTGTGGCCAGATTGGACATCTTTATTCACGTCCTTTACTGACTAGTTCTGGATGTCAACGGACGTTTAGATTATAGTCATTATGAACGTCTTTTCTCAACTAGTTCTGGCTGTCAGTGGACGTTTAGATTATGGCCTGATTGGACATAATTTCTCAGTGTCATTAATCGACTAATTCTGGCTGTCAATGGACGTTCAGATCATGGCCTGGACGGACCGACGGGATATCAACCTGTTTTGTATGTCCACAGACGTCGCTTGCTCTTGTTTGTAACCATGACAACTTCTCACCATCACCTGTCCTTCATTTAGTCTCTTGTTATCTTGTGTATCTAAACCCTCAATCATCTAATGTGCATTGTCTTGTGTTAATGTTTCCTGCTGATGTTTATTAAATATAAGTGATCGTCATCTTTCTGCATCAAGCCTCTTATCTCGGATTATCTAGTCAAGCCAGCGTGTGACAGTCACTGATTTATCATGCAGCTCAAAGCATTATGGGTAGAACCTCTCTAACAGTATGTTCTGATTCATCAACACAGTATCACTGATGATCTAGAATAAACCCTAAACCCAGGATAGAGCGTGTGAGTGAATGTGGTCTGGGACTGTGTGGATGAGGCTCATTGTGTCAGAGACAGATATCCTGCTTTATGATCCACATAAACTCCATTCTAAATACTAAACACATCTTGTTGTAGTAAAACAGTGATGATTATTAAGAGAGTGACAGGAAAAGACAAGCAGGAAACAAGTAGCCACAGAGAGCTAATGAAAGAGAATGATTCACCCATTTGCTGCACAATGAAGCACATGCACAAAATGTATGACACTTGAATCCTTAGACTGCTAGTTAGATTCTAGAATCTGTTCTAATTAATCAACACAGTTTCACTGATGATCCAGAATAAACATAAAACCCAGGATAGAGTGTGTCCGTGAATGTGGTCTGGACTGTGTGGATGAGACCTCATTGTGTCAGAGACGCTGTAGAAGGACAGAGTTCCTGCGCTGTGATCCACATACACTCCTATTCTACGACTGATGGGCTTTAATGGGAGTTTAGTCTCAATGCATTTGTGTCTGAATGAGCAACTGTCAGGAGAGCAGATCAAACTCCAGGACTGATCATTATATCCAAATCTACATGTATACCGTCCCTTCCTGCTGATGCTCTTATATGACACTGATATAAACACACTCCCTCTCCACTCAATCTCCCAGTAACAGCGTCCCACGCACACTCTCACTACACAATACCTCAGGATACACAAATCTGTCTGGATGATCAGGATACGGCTGGACTGTGGTAGTGTTAGTAATCACTCTGTTCTCCTCAGACAGATGGAGGTGTACATTACTGTGTTCAGATCCAGATTGAGCTGATGGGAATCTGATGGAGGAGAAAAACACATCAGAATCAGGAATTATGAATCTGATTTTTTTATGTAATGTACACTGTATAAATCAATTAGCAATCACCATCGCACACCTGAAGGTGATAGGTGCGTGGGAGAAAAGACCAAATAAGTCAAGTAAAAAATCTGAAAAAAACAAGTAAATCCCGCACACTATCAATACTTGCAAAATTTATTAGCAACGTTTCAGTCCCATGACCTTCATCAGGCATGTACAATCATGCTCAAGCCCCTGCCCCTTTTGTCTCAAAATGTATTGTGCCTCTTTCTGATAATTGTAAATAATAATGTTATTATTATAAATATTATAATAAATAACAATACATTTACACACCATTGCCCACTAACAATAATTAATACAAACAAATTATATCAAAAAAGTTTTTGGCGGAAGCATTTTGCGAGAAGTGGTATAGGCGGAGTTTCCTTTGCAGCGCCTCGTACGCATTTAACGATTCTGGTACGCACTATACGCAGCAGTTTGCGCAAGTCTTCAAACTACACTCGAGCAGCAGGTGACGTTTAAGCTAATACGGAAAATTACATGTATCCTTCCATGCTACTCTAAAAGTTGCTCGCCGCATGCGAGTTATACTTAACTATAATTAAAAGTATAACTCGATTTCAGACGCATTCTGAGTCTGACAATATCATTCGTTTTTTATCCAAGGCCATAGCAAGGTGTTATTAGCTTGGAGAAATACATCTAGTTAAATTAAATCTTAAAGGATTAGTTCACTTTTAAAATGAAAATTGTGTCATCGTATTACTCACCCTTTAGTTGTTTCAAACCTGTATGAATTTCTTTCCTCTGCTGAACACAAGGAAGATATTTAGAAGAATGTCAGTAACCAGACAGTTTTTGGTTCCCAATGACTGCCATAGTATATTTTTTTCCTACTATGGAAGTCAATGGGAACCAAAAACTGTCTGGTTACTGACATTCTTCTAAATATCTTCCTTTGTGTTCAGCAGAGGAAAGAAATTCATACAGGTTTGAAACAACTCAAGGGTGAGTATATGATGACACAATTTTCACTTTAAAAGTGAACTAATCCTTTAAGTCCATGTCCAACTCTAAATTGTAAGGAATTTATATCTTTGATTTCATAGTAACACTTTATAATAACGTTCAGTTGTTCATATTCATGTATGAACTAACCATGAGCAACACATTTGTCACTGTATTTGTTCATCTTAGTTGATAATACAACTGTTAGCTTGTTCATGTTATTTCACAGTCAGTACGATAACAAATACAACTTTTGATTTTAATGTTTTAGTAAATGCTGAAATTAATATGAACTAAGATTAATCAATGCTGTAGAAGTGCAGTTCATTATTAGTTAATGTTAACTAATTTAACTAATGAAACCTTATTGTAAAGTGTTACTGATTCATGATAGCCAACACTTCCACACATATAATACATTAAATTTACAACATCAACAAAACTAACATTTATTTTCCATAATTACCTTCTTGATTCTCACTGTTTTGTTGGTAAAGTAAATAATATTTAGTAATATTATCATAATTTCCCTATTTTCATTTGATGTGTTATGCATTCTAATTGTATCAACATATTTTGGAAAGAAATAATAAAAACAAAACAAAAATCAAGGAACTATCTGATGGTGATTTATTTAATACATAATTGCATTTAAATTCTGTAAAAAATTAATTTGATTGTTATTTTAAGTAAAAAAAAATATAGTGCCCTTTTTGGTCCCTCCGCCCCTGCCCCTGAAGAGGTCTGTGCACGCCACTGAGATTGATTAGTTAGAAAGAAAGAAAGAAAGATTAGTTAGAAATAAATAAATAAAGATAAATAGATAGAAATAGTTTGAAGATAGACAGATAGATAGATAGATAGATAGATAGATAGATAGATAGATAGATAGAGTTTGAAGATAGATAAATAGATTCATTCCACAATGAAAGTCAATGGGATTTTTCCGAGTTTTAGTCGTAATTTGAGGAAAACCGTAAGTCGGATTAGTCTGAAAAGATATAGCAACTCGAGTCAGAACAGTCTGAAGGTCTGAGCCGAGTTTGATGGATGTAGCTTGAAAAGTCTAGGAGAAGTATCAATTGAAAATTTTGTCTAAAAACTTAAGGACAATATCAGTAAGTTGGCTTTTTCAAGCCAACTTAATAAACAGGCTGGGATGTTAGCAATGCTAGAATATGTTGTGTGTGCGTGTGAAGCGCCGGCACGGAATTTTTGTCCATCTGAGGAACCTGTTGTTACTCCGTAATTTATGGTCATATGGATAGAAGCAAGACATGATTCAAAACTGTAAAACTTTTGTAAAATACAGAACACAAGCACAATGCCGTTTTCTGCTGTCTCGGTTTTCTTTTCCGTGAACTTTGGACCCGTGAACCGAAGCTCAGCAAAAAAATGTCCTTATGTTTGTTAATCTGTAATTATTTCAGTGAAAAAGCCTATTTTTTGCGCAAAGGCTATATATTAGTTTTCTATATTAAGTTTTATTGTTTTCTCCGTTCACAGAAGCACTTTAAGTGCGTGATGTGACGTTGTGTGAATCCATGTTCTACACTATCCTGCAATTTTCACTGCATATTATGCTATTCATTTCACTGAAATGTAGCCCTAATTGTTTGACAGTTGGTGACATATACAGTGCTTAGAATAAGTGAACACACCCATGCTAAAGTTGACTAATAAGAAAATCTTCTTTTGGAAATTGATCTTAATGCCTTAATTAAAAAAATGAGGAAAAATCCAACCTTTAAGGATACCAATTTTCTTTGTGAACGAATAATGTATCGTAAATAAATGTTCTTCCCATAAAACACAGGGTGCGGACTTCCGGTTAAAGGGCTAAAGGAGTAGACGTGTTGTCTTTTGCTCCCGTACCTTTCAGTTTAACCCAACATTTAAGCCCATTTGATCGTTTATTTTGTTTCAAAACAAACAAATCTACCACGCACGCTATAATTCTGTCTAAACATGACTTCTAAATCGGCTAAGCAGAGCAAAAAAGAAACGAAAACGGACTCTGTAGATGATGCTGCTAGCGAGCTTAACATGGCGGCGATGACCAGGCTCCTGGAACAACATCACCAGGCCTTATCGGCCGAATTCAAAACAGCCATCTCGACACTCGAGGAGAAGATTGAGTGGCTACTGAACTCGCTAAATACCGATCGTAATGGCAGAACTATATAACCTTGGATATAAACCAACTTTGTTTTTTCCTGCACGTCTCTCCATCTGGACCAAAGACGGAGGTAAGAAGATGTTATCTTCGGTGACGGAGGCCGAGAACTTTGTTGCATCTGCCAGCTCCTCGGATCATGTGCCATAACCTGTCGGACAGTCAACCAGCCGGCGGCTGTTCTCTGTTTGCTAGCGGGTAAATATAGATGCAAGTTGTAGGAACTATTTCAAGGGTTTTTTCTTTTCTTTTTTTCTCTCCTTTTTTTCCTCCTCTTTCGGTCACACCAGAAAGTCAGAAATCATATTAGTTATTCTAACCGCGGTCTATTTGGCGTTTTGGCTTAAGACATGCATATTGCATTGATGACTCCGTGAGTTACCGTATTTATGTGTGCATGCCTGAATATACAGAGGCATTGTTATTATTTTTGACATTTTTGTTCGACTGTTTCATATTAAACTATAGTTAAACTATATCATTTTACATTCATCTCTTTTACTCTCTGGAATGGGTTGAGGGCAAACTTTGTATGTCCATGCGTATGTAGAGACCTATTTATTTATCTTAAGGTTTCTTTTTCTTCATTCTATTGTATTGCAAAATCATTTGGTTGCCTCATAGCTGGCAATTGCACCTTAAAATCTATTATTTATATATTTGTTTTATATATAATTATTTTTACTCAACTTATTTTTATTTATTTATTTTGGTGTGTTGAGGCTCTTTCCATTTGTATTTTTGTTATAAAAAGTTATGTTTTTAACTTGTTCAAGTTTTATAGGGCTTACTATTGTATCGGGGAATGAGATTCAGAAGGATAGAAGCGTAAGCGGAAGTCGAGACTAAGTACTCAGGCAAGTTAGTTGTTAAAGGTGGGTGGGGGGTGGTTAGTTGTGGGTCGGGGGGTGTTGGGGAATTTGGTCTCCCTTATTTTTCATCTTTTTTCTCTCACTTTTTTTTCTCCTTTTTTCTTTTTTTTTCTTCTTTTTTTTTTCTTTTTTTCTTCTTCTTCTCTTCTTTGTCTTATTTTCTCTCCTATATTTGGATCCAGGATGCTTTCTGCCAGTTCAATTCCTTTCTGTTTCGTTAACCTCGCAGAGTGGTTAATACCAGCGTGTTAGGGGAAGGGAACCTGCGCCTTGTGTCCTGGAACACCAAGGGGATGAACAGTGCCGTCAAAGCTAGTAAGATTTTAGCACATTTACGGAATCTTAAGTCAGATATTATGTTTCTACAAGAAACTCACCTGCAAACGGTAGATATACTCCGTATCAATAGATCATGGATGGGTCACCTGTTTCATTCTAAATTATCTCAGAGCGCTCGCGGGGCTGCTATCATTATTCATAAAAGAGTTATGTTTGAACACACTGAGACTATTATAGATCCAAATGGCCGTTTTGTTATGGTCTCGGGCAAGCTACATAACATACCAGTAATTTTGGCTTCCCTATACGCCCCCAACTGGGACAATGATGAGTTTTTCGTTAAGTTTTTTTCAAGGTTACCCAAAGTAGATGAACATCATATAATTATCGGAGGGGATTTTAACTTGGTTCAGGATGTTTCCATGGACAGGTCTTCCTCTAAACAGTCTACTCTAACAAAATCAGCCAACGTGGTGTTAAACAACGCCTCTCAACTGGGGCTCTCTGACCCCTGGAGATTTAAAAACCCTTAAGGCAAGGCTTTTTCATTCTTTTCTCATGTTCATCATACATTTTCTAGAATTGATTTCTTTTTGGTGGATAATAATTGTTAAACTCTATTACCACGTGCACTTATCACACATTAGTGGTCTCTGATCATGCCCCAGTGTCTATTGACGTAACTTTGCCACCTAACAGACCGTCGCACCCACCCTGGAGATTCAACTCCTTCAGGACTTTTAGATAGCGCATTCAAAGATTTCCTTTCCTCACAGATTAATTTTTACTTCGAACTCAATCAGACTCCAGACATTAGGAGTCACACCTTATGGGAGGCTTTCAAAAGCATTCATTCGTGGCCAGGTAATTTCATATTCCTCACAAGTGAGGAAAGCCAAAAAACTTAGACTATCTACAATAGTTGACGAACTGTCTAAGTTAGATGTCTCTTATGCTTCCTCCCCCTCGCCTGCCCTCTATGCTAAAAGAGTTCAATTGCATTCAGAGTTCAACCTTCAGTTGACAGATCTAATAGAGCGACAGCTTAGGCAATGTAGACAGCTTTTTTATGAGCATGGAGACAAGGCTGGTAAGCTCTTGGCCTACCAGGCTCGATCGGCTAGCACTTCAAGATGGATTTCTGGTATCAGATCCCCAACAGGGGAATTAGTGACGGAACCGGCTGAAACTAACCTGGTTTTCTCAGACTATTATGCTAGACTGTACACTTCAGAAACCTCTCCCAATAATACTACAAATTTAGATCTTCTCAACTCGCTTGAATATCCCACAATAGATGAAAACACTGCTAAGAATCTAGGCGACCCAATCACAGAATCAGAGATACAGGTAGCAATTAATTCTATGAAACCGGGAAAATCTCCTGGCCGGATGGCTTTTCTGTTGAGTTTTATAAAGCTTTTGCTCCCCTTCTAGTTCCTACTTTAGCAAAGCTTTTGACTCCTTTAAGGGGGGTGCCTTCCTCCTACTTTATCTGAGGTCTCTATTTCTTTGCTCCTAAAAAGGATAAAGATCCTATCTCTTGTGGTAGTTCTAGACCAATATCACTGCTGAACGTAGATTTTAAAATTCTGGCTAAAGTTTTATGTTTCCGCCTTAAACGTGTACTACCATGTTTAATTTTCCATGACCAGACAGGCTTCACCCCAGGAAGACACTCTTTTTTTAACACTAGAAGGCTTCTCAACATTCTCTCCTGCCGCCCATCTGACTTACCTGAAATGATTGTGTCTCTGGATGCTGAGAAGGCCTTCGATAGGGTGGAATGGGGTTACTTGTTTTTTATTTTGGCAAAGTTTGGGTTGATTCTAATTTTATCTCCTGGATCCGACTTCTTTACTCCTCCCCTATGGCATCTGTACTAATGGTATACGATCACCCTATTTCTCGCTTCAGCGTGGGACACGACAGGGATGCCCCCTTTCTCCCTTAATATTTAATCTAGCCATAGAACCTTTAGCTATCTGGCTCCGCAGCCCACAATGGCTTTGAGGGAATTTCTCGCCATGGTTTAGTTCACAAGCTCTCTCTTTATGCTGACGACCTTTTATTATATGTCTCAAACCCTGCTGCCTCTCTACCCCCAGTTTTGGATATCCTAGACAAATTTAGTCATCTATCTGGCTACAAGATAAATTTACAAAAAAGTGAAGTTTTTTTAGTTAATTCTTAAGCAAAAGAACTTCCACAATCACTCTTTCCCTTCAAGATTGCGCCTGATGGTGTCAGATACCTGGGGGTCTGCTTTACGAATTCATATAATAATCTATTTGCAAAAAAAATTCAACCGCTTGGCCTCTCTCCCTTTATCCCTTGTAGGTTGCACTAACTTAGTCAAAATGGTTATTCTACCCAAATTTATGTACCTCTTTCAACACTTACCTATTTGTATTAGTAAATCTTTCTTTACTGGCTTTGACAGTTTTTTGCGTACATTTCTATGGGGGAATAAACCCGCTCGCCTTAATAAATCGATTTTGCAACTTCCTAAAGCTAAAGGAGGCCTTGCACTTCCCAACTTTCAGCAGTATTACTGGGCCTGTAACATCAACAAGCTTCTTTTTTGGAACAAAGATATCTACTCTGACAGTCCTCCCTGGGTGCATACGGAAACGTCATCAATGAAAAGCTCTCTCTATTTGGTTGTCTGTTCTCAGCTTCCCTCTGTTAGTTGTAAACAGAGTTTCAGATAACCCAGTAGTCACTAGCTCCCTTAAAATTTGGGTCCAATTTAGGAAACATTACGGGTTACATGGAGGCTCCACTAATATGCCCATCCTCAATAATTACTTTTTCCCCTCGTCTAGTTCAGACCATGCATTTCGCCTCTGGTCTTCTAATGGTCTTCTTAAGATTAGTAAACTCTACAAGGAGGGAGTATTTGTCTCTTTTTCCTCCTTATCTAAAAAGTATAACCTACCCAGTCATTACTTATTTCGGTTCTTTCAAATCAGACACTTCATGCAGAAGCAGTTCCCCCACTTTCCCAATCGTCCCCCTGAAACAAAAATGGATCACTTTCTTGCTTTAAATCCCAACCACAGGCATTTAATCTCAGTCATTTATAATTTAATCAATTCTATTAATTCAGACCTTAGTGACACGCTCAAAGATACCTGGGAGCAAGACCTCTGTGTTACTATTACAGAGGATCTATGGCATAACATCTTAAAGCAGGTACATTCCTCATCCATATGTGCCAGACATGGCTTAATACAATGTAAAATACTATTCCGAGCACATTTAACCAATGCCAAATTGGCCAACATTTTTCCAGACATGAGTGCTGCCTGCAACCGTTGTAGGCATTCACCTGCCAACCATCTGCACATGTTTTGGACTTGCCCGCAGCTAACCTTTTGGTCTAATGTATTTCAGACGCTTAAAACAGCTCTCAACACTAATATTGATCCAGATCCAATTATAGCCCTATTTGGGGTCTCCCCTATGCCCGATTTGGCTCCCCGAGATCGTAAAGTCATTGCTTTTACTACAATCTTGGCCAGACGGGCCATCCTTCTTAAGTGGAGGCATGTTTCTCCTCCAACACATGACAAGTGGATACAGGACATTTTCTACTGTATTGGACTTGAAAAGTTAAGATACTCACTCTCTGGCTCACTTAAATCCTATTATAAGACTTGGGATCCCTTTTTAAATTACATTAAGGGTTACCGTGTGCACCTGTAACTGGCAATAGTACATCATTTTTCGTTTATTAGAAGGATCTTTGTAGGGGGACTTTAATTATAATTATTAGTATTAGTATATATATAATTTTTTTTTTCCAATTCATATGTTGTTTCCTTGTGTGTTTTTTTTTTTTTTTTTCGGGTGGGGGAGATCATGTAAGGGGTTAATAATAGACAATATCTTACTGTCTACCGTTTATGATGTCTTATTCTGTATTGTCATTGAAAACCAATAAAAGTATTTTGAGTAAAACACAGGGTGCATAAGTCAGGACACCCCTATGTTAAATTCCCATAGAGGCAGGCAGATTTTTATTTTTATAGGCAAGTTATTTCGTGGATCCAGGATACTATGATCCTGATTAAGTTCCCTTGGCCTTTGGAATTAAAATAGCCCCACATCATCACATACCCTTCACCATACCTAGAGATTGGCCATAAAACTATGGATGCAAAACAATTTTCTCAAACTCAATACAGATAAAACCGAAATTCTGCTGATTGGCCCTAAAAGCATCCTCTCCAAATCTCCCAGTTTCACTCTTAACATTGATGCTTCTCCTGTCCATCCTACCCCTGTTGTTAAAAACCTTGGCATTCTACTTGACTCCACCCTTAGCTTTGATCCTCATATCAAATCACTCACTAAGACTGCCTTCTTCACCTCCGTAACATTGCTCACCTCAAACCCTTCCTCTCTGTTAGTGATGCACAGACTTTGATTAACTCGTTCATTATGTCCCGTCTAGACTACTGCAACTCACTTTTCCTTGGTCTCCCTGCTAAATCCCTTCAAAGGCTACAATATATTCAAAACTCGGCTGCCAGGCTCCTCACCCACACCAGACGATCAGCACACATCACCCCCATTCTGTCACAGTGTCTGGTGGTTCCCTGGGTTAAACACTAGAGGTCTTCAGTTTTCACGGTGTCTAGGCATTCTCACTACATTTCCCATGATCCTGTCTGTCACTGAGTGTTCATTGTGTTCAGCTGTTTCTCGTCACCTCGTTTAGCACTTGTGTATATATACCCTGTCAGTTTCAGTGTTTGTCACGGAGTCCTTGTTTAATGTCCCCACACTTCGTTCCTGTTGCTGCCCGTTTGTTGTTCATGTCTTGTGTCTTTGGATTGCCCTACTGGATTTGACCCTTGCCTGGACTGGTTTTGTGAGTACGGATTACCCAATAAATAATACTGCGCCTGGACCTTACCTTTTCCTGTGTGTGTGTCGTGACAGAAGGACTCCGTCACTAAAGGATCCAGCAGTATGGGTTCCCGTAGCCTTCCCCCCACTACGAAAAGGGAGAAGAGACAGCAGAAGCGAGGACCGTCATCTGGTGAGTCAGAGCCTCGGATGACGCTGTTCGATTGCTTCGCGCTGTGGGCTCGGAGGACTGAGGAGACCATGGCGGTCGCCTCCACTGAGCCCTTTTCCGTTGGCACCGCAGATGCCTGGTCAGCCAACACCTTTGCCCATGGAGGTTCATTTAAGGGAACCCGCCTGGCCAAGTTTTCTGGGACCCGTGGAGGCCGCAGGGAGGGAGGTACTAGAGGCGACTTCCAGCACCACTCTCCGCCTTAGCCTCTCCTCCACCCTGGGCCGGTGATGCTCGACCCAGAGCTCCCTTCTCCGTTGTTCCTTCCAAGCCCGGAGCCTATTCCTCGCCATCAGAGGCGGCGGAGGAGGAGGACCTCCAGCCTTGGCCGCGCCCCGGAGGTCGTCCCGGTGCACCCCGATGTTGTCCTGGAGGCCGTCCCCGAGCAGCCCGCTGTTGTCCCGGAGGACATCCCCTCCGAGCAGCCGCTGTCGTTCTGGAGGCCGTCCCCGCCGTGCAGCCCGCTGTCGTCCCGGGGGTCGTACCTGTGCAGCCCGCTGTTGTCCCGGAGGCCTTGCTCATGCAACCTGCGGTCCATCCCTGAGATCGTCTCGGAGCCATCCACCATCAGTCCTGCCACAGCCAAGAGGGCTGTCTTCCTTTTTATGTGGTGGTTGTACTGCAGGCATGGAGGAGACACGTGAGCACTGCCGATCCAGAGACCGTTCCAGTACCAGAGGTCATCCCCGAACAGCCCGCTATTGTCCCGGAGGCCGTCCTCGAACAGCCCGCTGTCGTCCTGGAGGTCGCCCCGGGGCTGTCCACCGTCAGTCCTGCCACAGCTAAGAGGGCTGTTTTCCTTTTTTATGCATTGGCAGTACTGCATGCATGGAGGGGACACACGTCTGCCGAGCCTGAGCTTCACGTCACGCCTGCCGAGCCTGAGCTTCACGTCACGCCTGCCGAGCCTGAGCTTCACGTCACGCCTGCCGAGCCTGAGCTTCACGTCACGCCTGCCGAGCCTGAGCTTCACGTCACGCCTGCCGAGCCTGAGCTTCACGTCACGCCTGCCGAGCCTGAGCTTCACGTCACTGTTGCAGTTCCTGAGCCGGTGGTGTCTGTTGCAGTTCCTGAGCCGGTGGTATCTGTTGCAGTTCCTGAGCCGGTGGTGTCTGTTGCAGTTCCTGAGCCGGTGGTGTCTGTTGCAGTTCCTGAGCCGGTGGTGTCTGTTGCAGTTCCCGTTCCTGAGCCGGTGGTGTCTGTTGCAGTTCCCGTTCCTGAGCCGGTGGTGTCTGTTGCAGTTCCCGTTCCTGAGCCGGTGGTGTCTGTTGCAGTTCCCGTTCCGGAGCCGGTGGTGTCTGTTGCAGTTCCCGTTCCTGAGCCGGTGGTGTCTGTTGCAGTTCCCGTTCCTGAGCCGGTGGTGTCTGTTGCAGTTCCCGTTCCTGAGCCGGTGGTGTCTGTTGCAGTTCCCGTTCCTGAGCCGGTGGTGTCTGTTGCAGTTTCTGAGCCGGTGGTGTCTGTTGCAGTTCCCGTTCCTGAGCCGGTGGTGTCTGTTGCAGTTCCCGTTCCTGAGCCGGTGGTGTCTGTTGCAGTTCCTGAGCCCGTGGTGTCTGTTGCAGTTCCTGAGCCGGTGGTGTCTGTTGCAGTTCCCGTTCCTGAGCCGGTGGTGTCTGTTGCAGTTCCTGAGCCGGTGGTGTCTGTTGCAGTTCCCGTTCCTGAGCCGGTGGTGTCTGTTGCAGTTCCTGAGCCGGTGGTGTCTGTTGCAGTTCCCGAGCCGGTGGTGTCTGTTGCAGTTCCTGTTCCTGAGCCGGTGGTGTCTGTTGCAGTTCCTGAGCCGGTGGTGTCTGTTGCAGTTCCCGTTCCTGAGCCGGTGGTGTCTGTTGCAGTTCCTGAGCCGGTGGTGTCTGTTGCAGTTCCTGAGCCGGTGGTGTCTGTTGCAGTTCCTGTTCCTGAGCCGGTGGTGTCTGTTGCAGTTCCTGTTCCTGAGCCGGTGGTGTCTGTTGCAGTTCCAGTTCCTGAGCCGGTGGTGTCTGTTCCAGTTCCCGTTCCTGAGCCGGTGGTGTCTGTTCCAGTTCCTGAGCCGGTTGTAACTGTTCCTGAGCCAGGGTCTGTCTCTGTTCCGCCTTGGTCTTCTCCGCCATGGCCGCCCGAGTGGTCGGCTTCACCCTGGTCGTCTCCGCCGTGGCCGCTCGAGGGGTCTTCACCGCCGTGGCCGCCCGAGGGGTCTTCACTGCCGTGGCCGCCCGAGGGGTCTTCACCGCCGTGGCCGCCCGAGGGGTCTTCACCGCCGTGGCCGCCCGAGGGGTCTTCACCGCCCTGGCCGCCCGAGGGGTCTTCACCGCCCTGGCCGCCCGAGGGGTCGTCTCCGCCCTGGCCACCCGATGGACTGTCTGCTTCGCCCTGGCCGCCCGATGGATTGTCTGTTTCGCCCTGGCCGGCGCTTAAGCCGCTCCCCATTGTTCCTTTTCCCCTCCATGGACCTGGTCCCCCATCCCACCCCCTGATCCTCCACCTCCGTAGAGGGGAGGTTATGTCACAGTGTCTGGTGGTTCCCTGGGTTAAACACTAGAGCTCTTCAGTTTTCACGGTGTCTAGGCATTCTCACTACATTTCCCATGATCCTGTCTGTCACTGAGTGTTCATTGTGTTCAGCTGTTTCTCGTCACCTCGTTTAGCACTTGTGTATATATACCCTGTCAGTTTCAGTGTTTGTCACGGAGTCCTTGTTTAATGTCCCCACACTTCCGTTCCTGTTGCTGCCCGTTTGTTGTTCATGTCTTGTGTCTTTGGATTGCCCTACTGGATTTTGGCCCTTGCCTGGACTGGTTTTGTGAGTACGGATTACCCTATTAATAAACTGCTCTTGGATCTCGAATTCCCTGTGTGTGCGTGTCGTGACACATTCTCCACCAACTCCACTGGCTACCAGTTTCATCCCGGATCAAATACAAAGTCCTACTACTCACCTTCAAAGCCCTCCACAACCTTGCTCCCCCCTACATCCGCGACCTCCTGACCCCTTACACTCCTTACCGCTCACTCAGATCCTCTGAGCAAAATCTCTTGACCATCCCCCGCTTCAGACTTTCCACCTTGGGTGGCAGGTCCTTCAGTGCCTTGGGCCCCAATCTCTGGAACCGCCTCCCACAACCTCTTCGTGACTGTCCTTCTCTTCCCGTCTTTAAAGCACATCTTAAGACCTTTTTGTTTACTGAACATTTCTCCACACCAAACTCATAGCTTCATCCAGATAACCTGTCTTTGTAGTATTGTTTTGGTTGTTTGTTGTTGTGTTTCCTTGCCTTCCAACTATGTAAAGCGACCTTGGGTTTGAGAAAGGCGCTATATAAAATAAACTTATTATTATTATTATTATTGGCATGGGGTACTCTCCATAATATCATCTCTCAGTGCAAATCAAACCAGCTAGGCGAACTGAAATACAACCATGCCAATTTCTAGGTATGGTGAAGGGTGTGTGATGATGTGGGGCTATTTTAATTCCGGATCAAATAGACAACATGAGTCGAAAGAGAATGGCTACGGGATAATGCTACGGGTTGAAGAGACTCTGATATCTTATCTTAACCCGACGCTGCATCATCCCTTAAAGGGGTCATCGGATGCCCATTTTCTACAAGTTGGTATGATTCTTTAATGTCTTAATGTAAAGTTTGTAGCATAGTTTGGTTAAAATTCCTCAATGTTTGTAACACCCTTTTTACCTCCTCAAAAACAGCTCTGTTCACAGTGACTCGTTTCGGTGCATGTCTCGTAATGAGCAACTGCTCACTCCACCCCTCTCTTCCATGGGGGGTGTCACACAAGACACAAAGTGCTGCCTTGGCAACCTACTTTGGTCGACAGTATACAGATGGCTGAGGAATATGCTAATACGGGACAGACCGTCAGTGGTCGTGCACGGAGCATGAGGAATATGAAATCATACTGCTCAGAAAACAAAAATAAAAATATTAACCATTAATTATTGGCTTATTTTTGCTTATTTATCCTTCAGATGTTTGATAAGTTGTAACTAATGCTAATATGCCCTTAATATATGTTCCGTTCATTATTAATTGCTGGTTTGTAAAAGCTTACCGCATAAATAATGGCAAATATGCCTTTAATTTATGTAAAGTTAACCATTAACTATGGGTGTGTTAATGCTTCACTACCGCATAATTATGGACCTTTAAAATAAAGTGTTATTTAGTGTTATCTTTTTTTCAGTGTATCTGAACTCTTCATGTTCAATATATCAGCAGTGTCTCAGTACATTTTACCAGATATCCTGTGCAAATCATCATTTACATGATCAACTCTAAAACTCTTCTGTCTTGTTTTCTTTCACCTTCTACAGGAAGAACATGAACACACTCAATGAGTTTCTCTGCTTGTTTTCTTAGTGACTTACATTGTAGGAAGTCGGTCCTGGTCTTGGAAACAATGTTGGTGAATGTGACTGTGGAAATCAACAGACATGAAGAGTGTGATTATCATGTCAACAGAAAATGATCCCAGCATCCGTTCCCAAGACATTTCTAATATGATCTTCTACATGATATGAGATGATGGAGGATAATTTCTGAGAGCAGAATCTCCTGGACTTTACCTCTGTTAGAGATCTTCTTCATCTCCTCTTTGCAGAAATCCTCCAGTTTCTCTCTCAGCTGACAGACAGATTCTCTCACGCCATCAAAAGAGGAGAGAGAACTGAAGAGATTGTCATTTACTTCTGTAGATTCAGGAGGAGCTGAGAGAGACTGGAAACTCTACAGAAAACAGAAATCAGAGCTCATCACCTCCACACTTCATCAATAACCTGCACTACTGTCAGATTTGTGCGGCTCTTGTTAACGCTCTGGGGTCGGCAAACGCGTCAGCGTGTTTTGCTGGATTTTCTTCACATAGTAGCTCAATAGACTTAAAATACTCCATCATTTATGGTCATACAGACTTAAGAAATATGAAAAAATAAGCTGTTAAATGTCTACTTTTGTATGTGTCCACTTACAATCAAAACAAAACATTGTGCTTTTGTAAAATAAAGAAATTAAACAGGGTGTGCTTTCTGCCTCTCCGTCTCGAGAATTTGTTTTTTCTTGAGCACGTCTCTAAACATAAACAAAACTTTTTAGTTAGTGTTATTGTTGCATAAACTTCACATTGTAGTTGAACTGTTGCTAGACTAATCTTGGAGCATCTGGCCGACATCTCCTTTCTGCAGACATTACAAACCTCGGGAGGAATCTCTGGGATCGATTGCTCCTGTCTGCCTCGCTGTGACTGCTGCTGCTGTGAGTTTGTTTGCTGCGTCTAAGCCTCGTATTAGCTTCGTATTTCTTTCTGTTTTGAACCATCATTTATTATAATTTCTAGTTGTTTATACTACTAAATACAGCTTACCCAACATCTCAGATTAACCTGACATTGCTAGCTTCCGTTATTGTCAGCACAACACACTAACTCGCTAGCCTTTTAACGCACCACCCGTGCGCTCAGTTATTTATTTATTTTTTCTCGCGCGCCCGCGCCTTTGAGTTCATAAAAGCCCAGGTGAGTAAGAATCAGTCAACAAACACGGTAATGTCTTGTCCTGTTATTGTCACCTGCACTTCATGTCACATGTTTACCATAGCCTTCTCTGTCGGCAATATAGGATTTATATGTGATAAATGCAAGGAGACAGTCAGGCTGACGGAGAAGATTTCAGAACTAGAGACACGCATCCAAACTTTAATCGAGAATAGTAAGAAGAGTGCTTTAGATACTATTTTGGATGCGCCTAGCCTAGTGAACTCTTTACATGAGTCGGTTCCGGCTGAAGTAGAGCCCGTGCAGCAGGGCAGATGGGTGACAGTGAGAGATCGCTCTAGTCGCGGATCAAAAAAACACTTTTCCGTTCCGATAACAAATCGATTTGCCCCGCTCAGTGAAACACCCACTGAGAATTATTCTGATTGTGCCCTGGTAATTGGTGATTCGATCACACGGAACGTGAAAATAGAGACACCAGCCACCATAGTCCACATGTTTGCCGGGAGCCAGAGCGCCTGACATCAAAGCAAATTTGAAAGTGCTGGCTAATGCTAAACGTAAATTCTTTAAGATTATTATTCACGTCGGCACTAATGATGTTCGACTCCGCCAGTCGGAGATCACCAAAATTAATATTAAAGAGGTGTGTGAACTTGCAAGTACGATGTCAAGCACTGTAATTTGCTCTGGCCCCCTTCCTGTTCGCAGGAGTGATGAGATAGTTAGTAGATAGTGTTCACTCAATGGCTGGCTGTCTGGGTGGTGTCCGCAAAATAATATAGAATTCATAGACAATTGGAAAAGTTTTTGGGGCAAACCCGACCTGTTGAAAAGAGATGGTATTCATCCCTCCTGGGATGGTGCTGCTCTTCTCTCTAGTAATTTGGCTCATAGTCTTAGAGCTAAAACATGACAATCTGGGCCTCAGGTCAGGAAGCAGACAGACTGGCTTAACCGACCGTCTGCTAGCGGCCTCACGTCACCAAGGTCAGATAAATCCCATCACATAGAGACTCTTTCACCTAGATATCATCATATAGAGACTGTGTCTGTTCCCCGAACTTGGAAATCCAAAAAACATTCAAACCCATCTAAGGTTAAAAATGTAATTGATGTTCAACAAATAAAAAACAGATATAATACAAATGAGCAAATGATAAAGCTTGGGTTGCTGAATATTCGATCTCTTACTTAAAAAGCGCTAATAGATAATGATATGATTACAGATTATAACCTAGATGTGCTGTGGTTGACAGAAACCTGGCTAAAACCAAACGATTATATTGCTTTAAATGAGTCAACCCCACAAGATTACGGTTATAAACATGAACCCCATCTGAAACGCAAAGGAGGAGGTGTTGCTGTAATTTATAGTAATATTTTCAAAACCACTAAGAAATCTAGTTGTAAATATAATTCTTTTGAAGTGTTGGTGCTCAATGTAAAAATATATAGTGTAAATGATAAATCACATTTGAGATTTGTGCTGGCTACTGTATACAGGCCACCAGGGCACCATACAGACTTTATCAAAGAATTTGCTGACTTTCTATCAGAATTAGTATTGGCTGCAGATAAAGTACTAATTGTTGGTGATTTTAATATACACATAGATAATGAAAAAGATGCATTGGAATTGGCATTTAAAGACATTGTAAACTCAATTGGAGTTAGACAACACGTGTCAGGACCGACACATTGCCGTAATCATACTCTAGATCTAATACTATCACATGCAATAGATGTTGATGCTGTTGAAATACTGCAGCAGAGCGATGACATCTCAGATCATTATCTAGTCTCGTGAAAATTACATTTAGCCAAGGCTGCAAAGCCGACTCCGTGTTATAAATATGTTAGACCTATCACTTCTGCCACTAAAGATTGCTTTATCAATAATCTTCCTAATCAGTTTCATCATCTCAGCATCCCGGATAGCTTAGAAGAACTTGATATTGCAACAGAAACTTTTAACTCTCTCTTTTCCAGCACTTTAGACACAGTTGCTCCGCTGCGCTTAAAGAAGATTAAAGAACATAGTCCAACGCTGTAGCACAACGAGCAAACTCAGGCCCTTAAGAGAGCGGCCAGAAAAATGGAGCGCAACTGGAAGAAAACAAAACTAGAGGTGTTTCCGATTTCATGGAAGGAGAGCTCGATTGCTTACAGAGAGGCTTTAAAAGCTGCTAGATCTGCTTATTTTTCAACCCTATTAGAAGAAAATAAACATAATCCTAGGTATTTATTTGAAACAGTGGCTAAACTAACGAAAAAGAAAGCTTCAAGCCCAGAAGTTTCCAAGCAACACAGCAGTAATGACTTTATGAACTTCTTCACTTATAAGATCGATAATATCAGGGACAAAATTATAACTATGCAACCGTCTAATACAGTATCGCATCAGGAAGTGCATTGTAGTCTCCCTGAGGAAAAATTTGATTCATTCTTTGCTATAGGAGAGGAAGAATTTTGCAAACTCGTCAAATCATCTAAATCGACAACGTGCATGTTAGACCCTACACCGACTAAGCTGCTGAAAGAGATGCTTCCAGATGTCATAGATCCTCTTCTTAATATCATTAATTCATCTTTGTCTCTAGGATACGTACCAAAAACTTTTAGGCTGGCTATGATTAAACCGCTTGTTAAAAAAATGCAACTTGATCCTACAAAACTAGTCAATTACAGGCCGATCTCGAATCTGCCTTTTCTGTCAAAGATATTAGAAAAAGCAGTATCCTCACAACTGTGTTCTTTTCTTGAAAGAAATGATATCTGCGAGGATTTTCAGTCCGGATTTAGACCGTATCATAGTACCGAGACAGCTCTCGTTAGAGTCACAAATGATTTGCTCTTATCATCCGATCGTGGTTGTATCTCTATATTAGTATTACTTGATCTTAGTGCTGCATTTGACACCATTGACCACAACATCCTTTTAAATAGACTCGAACATTATGTTGGCATTAGTGGAATTGCACTAGCATGGTTTAAATCATACTTATTAGACCGTTATCAGTTTGTAGCAGTAAATGAAGAGATGTCTTATCAATCACAAGTTCAGTATGGCGTACCACAAGGCTCAGTACTAGGACCGCTGCTGTTCACTCTGTACATGCTACCATTAGGAGATATCATTAGGAAACATAGAATTAGCTTTCACTGTTATGCCGACGATACTATATAGCTGTATATTTCTTCAAAACCTAACGAAACCTACCAATTCACAAAATTATCGGAATGCATAGCTGATATAAAAAATTGGATGACTAGTAATTTCCTACTACTAAATTCAGAAAAAACAGAGATTCTAATTATTGGACAAAAAACTTCCACACGTAATAACCTAGAGTACTGTCTAACACTTGATGGCTGCTGTGTTAAGTCTTCGTCGTCGGTTAGGAACCTGGGTGTGCTCTTTGATACCAATCTTTCATTTGAAAGTCATGTGTCTAGTATCTGTAAAACCGCTTTCTTCCATCCTAAAAATATATCTAAATTACGTCATATGCTCTCAATGAATAATGCAGAACAATTAGTTCATGCGTTCGTGACCTCAAGGCTAGATTATTGTAATGCTCTACTGGGTGGTTGCCCTGCACGCTTAATAAACAAACTACAGCTGGTCCAAAACGCAGCAGCTCGAGTTCTTACCAGAACCAGGAAGTATGACCATATTAGCCCCGTTCTGTCAACACTGCATTGGCTGCCTATTAAACATCGTATAAATTTTAAAAAATTGCTGATCACTTACAAAGCACTAAATGGTTTAGCTCTGCAGTACTTGAGCGAGCTCTTAACGCATTATAGTCCTTCACGTCTACTGCGATCTCAAAATTCCGGCCAGTTAATAATACCTAGAATATCAAAATGGACTGCTGGCGGTAGATCCTTTTCCTATTTAGCACCAAAACTTAGGAACAGTCTTCCTAACATTGTCCGGGAAGCAGACACACTCTGTCAGTTCAAATCTAGACTAAAAACACATCTCTTCGGCCTAGCCTACACATAACACATTATAGACTTCTATAATTCAATGTTAGGCTGCATAGTTTAGAACAGCCGGGACCGGGAACACTTCCCGTAAATCCTGATGTACTTGGTACATCATAAGAAGGATGGCGTCTACGCTAATATTAGTCTCTCTGTCTATCCCGAGGTTTACCGCTGTCCACCGGAACCAGGCCGTATCCAGATCTGATGAAGGACCAGCGCCAGGACACGACGACGCCGCTGACCTGAAGTGTCAACCAGTCCCTCCCCCTCCACTCCGACTTCAACCAACCGGAACTGGACAAATACTCTGATTCATTCTGAACTTCTGACCTGTAATGCTCCTGAATCATAATCATACACTGTTCACTCATTGGCCAGAGGAGAACTGGCCCCCGACTGAGCCTGGGTTCTCCCAAGGTTTTTTTCTCCCTTCTGTCACCTGATGGAGTTTTGGTTCCTTACGGCTGTTGCCTTGCCTTCTGTTGGCTTGCTTAGTTGGGGACATTTAATATTCAACAATATTATAGATCTGCCCTAAAGGTGGACGATGATGACATTGTTTTTTGTATTATTTTCATGTTATCACTGTGAAGCTGCTTTGATACAATCTGTATTGTAAAAAGCGCTATATAAATAAAGGTGACTTGACTTGACTTGACTAAAATGTATAAAAATTGGCGGAAACGTTGAAATATGAACTATAGACAGGCAGGCTTAGCCTGGTTCTACCAGACTCTCGTACATTTAATTTGTACATAGAGTCTGGCCTCTCTGCATTGACAAGCGTTAACTTCCTCGTAGGCGGGTCCTCTGTTGAAGTTTAAAACTATTGGATCTGCCCAGAGCCACTCTGGATCTGCCATAACCAATCGCTAACGTTTGGTCGTGACGTATGACGACTCCAACTAGCGCCCAACCTCAACGTCATCGTTCTCAGCCACTCCCGTGTTCGCTGATTGGACCAATTTTTATTGGTTAAAAATTGACTGGAGAAAACCCATGAATATACCGCAATCCCAGGCGTAGTTCTGAAGGAAAATGAAAATTGAGCGGAACTACGTAGGAGGGCGGAGCCAGGCTAAGGCAGGCTACCTTTCAATGCGGAATTTATATACATTTGTACGACACGAGCAATCAAACATAAAAAGACGTTTTTATGTTTGATAATAAAACACAGCATGATATAAAAGTAGGCTAGTATCAGTGTTTACTCTAATATGGTGAATATTATGTTTAGAATATTATAATGTTTAAAGGACAATTCCGGCGAAAAATTTACCTAGGGGTAATTAACACATGGTTACCGAGTCGATCGTTCCCTGGGATGTGTTTTCATGATAATCGAATGTAAAGAGTTGTATCTCTAAAAACAGATTAGCTTATAACGCAAGTATATGGGGCATTGAATATAAATAAAAAGAAATCGCTAGTTAATACCACTAACAAGGCTCAAAATAGCCTCACACTAACACGGTAGCATAATGAGGGTCCCTACACACAGTTCAGCTCACGTAGCACGGCGTTCGTGGCTCGACTGGTCGAGACTGTTTTCCAAAGATGGCTCCTGTGTGAACAGCTGCTAATACCAAAGAATGCTTTAATCAAGACATCTAGATAAAAAAAAAATGTTCACCGACGTCTGAGTGAACATGCATTAAATGAGTTGTGAGATGCTGGTCTCCACCCAGTGTCACGTCACTCGGCTTTTGATATATAAATTTCTTTAATAGTCATAAAAACATATTCTACAACATATAAAAACGAAATAATCTTTAGAGTAATTTTATAAAGGTAGAAAGTGTTCTTAAAAAACATGTTGAAAAAGTTATTTTAAGTCATGTCATCTGCTGCATGCTGCAGCACCCTCAGCACCCCTAGTTCCCGCGGCCATGATGTATACAGTGATAGGCATCGTATTCCTATAGGTAGACGTGGATAAGTTTGAGTAACGTGACCTGGCAGAACTGACGCTACGCTCTATATAACTGAGGCACATTTTGATAGAGCTATGATCTTTTTGGAAGATCTGTCAAGAACGGGAGACATAATGCAATTAACCCTCTGGGGACCAAAAACGCGCCGGCGCGTTTCCTCGTTTTTTTT
The DNA here is from genome assembly GCA_033366665.1 of Phoxinus dragarum. Taxonomy (NCBI): domain Eukaryota; kingdom Metazoa; phylum Chordata; class Actinopteri; order Cypriniformes; family Leuciscidae; genus Phoxinus; species Phoxinus dragarum. Next base: position 79,193 of record JARPMJ010001402.1, read on the forward strand.
CACATAGCAGCAAAATAGACTTAAAATACTCCCGTCATTTTTTTGTCATACAGGCTTAAGAAATATGAAAAAATAAACTGTTAAATGTCTTCTTATTTATGGGTTCACTTAAAATCGAAATAAAACATTGTGCTTTTTTAAAATAAAGAAAGTGTGCTTTCTGCCTCTCCGTCTCCGTGAACTTTTCTAGTGCACGTCTCTAAACTTAAACAAAACTCAGCGAATACTGTTCTCTCAGACATGAGGTATATTGTGACACTGCCACAGTAGAGCCTTGCACAATGCTCACTTAAGTTAAAACAATATATATGTATATATATTGTATACTGTGTGTATGTTGAATTTTGAGCATTTGCCTATGCCTTTTGTTGTTGGGAGAATAAGGGGGACTTTTGTTGGACTCTTATTATGATGAGCCTGGGGGGCGGCCATTTTGGATGGGGCCGGTTCATATGTGCATGCTTTGGTCTGGGAGATACATGGTGGATTATACTCTGGGGATTTTTTCCAGCTGGAGGATAACCTGTCTTTTTGTGGGGCCCTGAACCAGTGGATTCATACTTTTTCTCTTTTTGGGGACATTGTTTTCATCAGGACTTTAAATTGCCTACCTACCCCAAAGCAGAAAAGGACTGAGACAGGACTGTTGAGTATTATCTGTGTTTGTTATATTTTGTTTGCACAGATTAACTACTCTTGAACTTTCCCAACATAGACTATTTTGTTTGAGTTTTATACACAGACTCAACAGATTTATGTTTTGTTTGCGTGTCCCTTACAAGTGTCTAAGTTGCCTTTATATTTCAATACCATATTCTTGGGAACTTTGCTGTCTTTGCATTCATGCTGTTTTGTGTGCCGTGCTTTTGATAAAAGGTAAAAGGAAACAATAGTCAACTCCCTTTGTTATAATGATTCAATCCTTTTATGAATTTGAAGTTGTTATAATATAACTCTATAATCATATAAGTGTGTATTTTTTAATTATCTAATTCAAAACTAAAACAAATATTCTCTGTTCATGTAATCTATATAAAAAGAGCGAGAGATCAGCCGTTCTCATTATCGTTCTGGCACCTCATTACTCTGCTAATGTGACACGCCCATCGAGAGCGCGCGCTATTCAAACGCAGATGATCTGAAGCAACACATGCAAACCAGTCAACGCCCACAACAGCTGGAAAACACACTCGCTGTGAGGAATAATAATATCGTGATAATCCTGGAAATTTTACCTCAAACGTGCTGGAGTAGCCTAACAACGGATCCAGCTGCAGATCAGTAAGTGCTTTGTTCTGATCGCGATATGAAATGGTGTCTGTAAACCGCAAAAGACTGTTTAAATTTGAGTCGCGTCTCTGTGTTTGAATGAATGACCAGCACATATGCTGTTGTTGTGTACAACTCGCGCGTGTCTGTGTGAATGAATTTAGCTTTTAGCAAACTATCTATATTGCCTACTGAGATGAGTAAAAATCGACTGAATACGTTGAAATAAAATGTCTTTGTATAAGCAACATATTAAACTGCAAATTAACATTTATGACCTAATATATATGATAGAAGACGATATGTTACAGACGAAATATGAAAGACAACATTTCGTTTTGGACAGATTATAAAGTTTTTACTGCCACATCAAAACCTAATTTACAAGTTGCAAACAAAAAAAGTATCAAAAGTATCACAGGTTATAAAAAAATATTAAGCAGCACAACGGTTTCCAACATTGATATTACCTGATTATCAAATCATGATATTATACTGGTTTCTGAAGGATCATGTGACACTGAAGCCTGGAGTAAGGATGCTGAAAATTCAGCTTTGATCAAAGAAATAAATTATAGTTTAAAAGTATATTAAAATAGAAAATCATTATTTTAAATTGTAATAATATTTCACAATATTACTGTTGTTTCTGTATTTTTTATCAAATAAATGCAGCCTTCTTCCAAAAATATTAAAAATGGTAATGTGTCCAAACGTTTGACTGGTACTATATGTTTATATATGTACGGTAGCACTGTGGTCTTGTGAGGCACAACATTTAGTTCCTCCACATAGAGGAATTACAATAAAAAACAGATTGAAAAACAAAACCTTTGAATCTCCTCTCATTCTCAGATTCTCCTCTCTGCCTCACAGCACCGTGATGGGGCATTAGCCATTGATGGGGGAGTGTCTATTGTCTCCCCTCATTCATATTCATGGCCATCAACACCCCTACGCATAAAGCAGTGCTGGCACAAAAACTGACTTGCAAAGTTTAAATCGTTATATTGTTGTTTTGTGAAAGAGTGATCAGAATGATTTTCACATCATTTTGTAGTAATATGGGCTCATTGCAGTGACAATTTTTCCCCCAAAACTTACTAGCCACGCATAATAATTTTTTCTATAAAATGCAAACATGTCACTTCCATTTTGCTCACATATTATTGTAGTAGAGTTTGTGCTGAATACAGCAGAATTATGAGTTGGCCAAAGGTATTTTGTAAGTAGCCGACAACATCCAATAGTCAAAAGTATTGTGGGAATATGAGTTTTTTGAATAACCATGCATAAATAATATTCTCTCAAAAATGCAAATATGTACATACATGTTGCTCACATATTATGATAGCCATGTTTGTGCTAAATAGAGTGTAATTACACCTTTGCCATTAATATGTTTATAAGCAACTGAAAAAAATACAAATATCAGGGCATGTCAAAACATCTCAAGGACCCCAAAAACACCTTAGACCCCAGAGGGTTAAAGGCCCCAGGCAAAATAATTGGGTGCGAATCAATATTTGGAATACAAGACAGAAAAGAAGAAATAAAAGTAGTATCATCATAATTGGGTGCATAAACAATTGCAAGAGTCAGGGGAGTCGAGAAAATAATGTATCTTCCTTTCTGATTTACAATAGTATATCGGGGCTACAAATGGGACAGATTTATGCAATAAAATTGTGCAGCCTCTAGTTTTAGAGTGAAATACTGAATGGAAAACCTGTCCTACCCAATCCCTTTTTAACCTAAAGTGGTCAGCAGAACGGAGATGCGTTTCTTGCATAAAACTATGGCCCCATTTACACTGCATGGTTCAAGTGACCCAATTCCGATTTTTCCTCTCATGTGGCACAGATCGGATACGACCGGCGAACGTGTAAGCAGGAAAAAAGCACATGGATTCCGATATTCTCAGATCGGTTTCAGACCTCACTCATAAGTGGAAAAAAATCAGATATGAATCGCATACGTGCATTTGCGTGTGCCATGTAAGCAGACAAATCGGATATTCCCCAGTAATTCCCCAGATGAGCTCCAACATTACCGAATCCGTAGCCAAAAACCAATCATCCACCGCCACTCACCCGCACCAATAATTTTCTTTGATTAAAGTATCCGCACCCGTTGGTCAAAAATACTATTATTCTTATGTGTTGTAACGCGTGAGGATAAATTGATTATCATCACCTTCAACGGCGGACTCGACGACGGTTGATGCGCCCATCTCTGGTATAATACAAGGATGAATGAGCGCTGCTTTTAAATGAACATTTCTTTAAAACAACATTTATTTGACAGAATTTTATTTTCTTAATGGCATAAACAGGCTTTACTCCCTTGAAACTTAAACTGGAATGGAGCATGCTCACATTTTAGAGAATGTAGTTAATATTTTTGTTAATAATGATTTATAATATCCACACGAAATTAATCAGAATGTTATTTTTACTACTTGACCCGCCCGATCCACAGATTATCCCGCAGAGCCCCCGCGGATATAACCGCAATCCACGCATCATATTGTCTGCTTCTGCATCCATTGCATATCGAGCTGTTTTACTTAATTTTCCGGGTCAGAACATCTACATTGGGTTGTTTCGGCAGTGTATAGTGTAAATGCAAATATCGGATACGGGTAACTTTTAAAAGATGATGTAAGCGGGTCGTCAAACAAATCAGATATAGTCAGCAAATCGGAATTGGGCATCAAGACCTGCAGTGCCAATGCAGCCAAAGTCTGCCTTTTAGCTCTTCAGATGGTTTTAAGACTTGGTTGCGCTTAACAGGATAATTGACAGCCTTACAGTTCCAGCTAACAAATCTCAGAGTTTGCCATACGAAAGTGTTTAATGAAAGAGACATCATATTCAGGGAAAGGAAAACAAACGAAAACAAACTAACAAAATGCGCAAAAACAACAACAAAAAAGCCCAAACAGAAACGTAAAATAATCAGAAACCAGACAGAGCAGACGCAGTTCACAGTTCCCCTTTTCCCTCCGCGGGTCTCGCTGTCAGTGTATGATGGGCTCGGGCAAGAAGCGGGGGTTCACGGAGGCTGAATACTTTTTGCAGTGCTTCTGAAATTCATTTTGTCGGCTATGTACCCTCCATACCCTTGAGAATACCCACAATTAGCAAAATGATTCGACGTGAACGGCATTCCAAATCTGTGCATTTAGCCTGAAGAGCAGCAATCTCGTTCTGTAAGGAGGTCACGGTGGGATCAAATGCCTGCAAACTAGTCGTCCACTCTGATGTCGCATTTTGAAGTTTTCTGAAGTTACCGTCGATAGCGAATTATGTACCTCAGGGATGATATTTCTTTTCGAAACTCGGCTGCATGCGCGTCAAACTTTTGGTGAATTCCAGCTTCCAAAAACTTAATTGCTGCCATTATTATAGCACCATTAGTTATGCTAGTTTTATCTTTTGCTGACCCAGCAGATGCGTTAGAGCTCGCAGAGTCTGTCTTTTTCTACCGCGGAAAGGCACCGGCGTAGGTCCGCCTAAACACATGTTTTGTATGTGAATGCTGTTTTACATGAATATTATGACACGAGTGAAGCACAAAGCTTTGTTTACAAAATAAATAATAGGTTAGCAATTAAATTTACATCACAGCCATATAAACGTTTGGATTCATGATGAATGAGAGAGTTGTGCGTGAGCCCATAACTTTAAGCTTTGTCGGCTTTGAATTATGCTTTGCGATCTGGTCACCCAATTATCAGCAAATTTAACAATATTCCATTAGTAATTCCATATAGATATTCCATATTTTTATTTCAAAACAACCACCCGCGCCACCCGCCGGTAGTTGGTCCATTACCACCGCGGTGGTAAACAAATGCCACCGTCACAGCCCTACTACCAAACATGGAAAAAGACTGGGGAACACAGACAGGAATCATGACAAACGTCCCCACCTGGTCACTGTAATATTCTGATAATTTACTAATGGTTTGTTCATCATTTGTTCATAATTAACCATTGTTTATTGAGATAATGATGCTAAAACTATTTTAACATACATATTTAAATGATTTGAAAGTGATTAATATATCAACTAATAACATCTTTATAGCATTAATCATCTACTTATGATCTGTTTGATTATTTCATGATTTACTATCGAAGATCATTTACAACATATTTTAGCCTTTATTAATCATTTCTAGATGTATAATCATATTTTGAAAAGTATTAGTTCATCATTAACTAATAATTTAAAAATGTCTTATAATTGAACGTTATTATAAAGTGTTACCCATTATCTAAATCAAATTTATCGGGTCATCATCTTAGCTGTATTGAGTAAATAGAAATGATAGAATTATAGAAAAGACAGAGGAAGATCCGGTGGACTGGGGAACCAGAGTAAAAATGGGAGCCCCATGGAGCCAAAGGGGTGGAGGGCTGAGGTGCAGCCAGAGGTCCGGAAGTCCGTGGGGAATCCTGGAAGCTGGATAAAGCCAGTGGAAAGGGAGGAGTTGGACAGAACTTGTTAGGACGACAGGGATGTGGATGACCTCCATGGTTGGAATGCAGGAGCTTGGAGGCCGAACGCGGACACAAAGGAGCCAGAAGGCTGGGTGGGACCAGCAGAGGAAGGAGGGCCAGGGAATTATTTGGAACCAGAGAGTCCATTAGGCCTGGTAGGACCGGTGGAGAAGAAGAGACCTCAAGGGTGGGAGCATGGGTAGGAGTCCATTCCAGAATATGTAGGTCAATGAGTGCAAGCTCCAGGACCACTGTATTAGGGATCCTCCTTCTCTTCACCCACTGTGAAGGGGAACCACAGGCAGGCGTCTGCTCTGTCTGGTCTTTGAGCCCGGCGTGATATAAGGCTCACAGGGAGTCTGGGGTAGTGGGTACTGGGTAGTGCACATGTGATCTACGTAGATGGAGATACTCATAGTTGTGAACAGTCAAACAATTATGAAACTGCACATCCATCAGATTTGAAGATCACCTGAAGCAACTTTGGTGAACATTACTCAAAATTGTACCATCAATTTCACCATGTGAAAATTTGGTTTAAAAAAGGTTTAATGTTCTGGAAGTTTTTAACTGTTATTTGCAATTTGTTTGGAAGCTAAATATATCTCCCAGAAGAAAGAGCTCAGATCATTCCAGATTTCCAGGGCTGAAATAAATTCATAAGTGTAGTCTATTTTTAAAGCAAGATGATCAGATGAGAATCTACCTTATTATTATTATTATATAACATAACAAACAGAATTCCTGGCAACATTGCAGTCAACAGCTCATTCTGCTCTCATGAAATGTTTCTCTGTGAGTCTCTTGTTCAAGTTATGACCCTGTTCTTCTAGATCTCTGTTACCTGCAGGAAATGGATGTGATCCTGTGTGTGTGAAAGCTGCTCCAGCTCAGCGTCTCTCCTCCTCAGATCATTGATCTCCTGCTCCAGTCGCTCCAGTCGTCCTTCAGCTCGACTCACTGCAGTCTTTTCCTGATCTCTGATCCGCTGTGTCGCCTCAGAGCTGCTTCTCTTAATGGAGTTGATGATCTTAGTGAAGATCTTCTCACTGTCCTCCACTGCTGTCTGTGCAGAGCGCTGTTAGGACACACATCACAATCACACATTGTGCTTCAGTGAGTCCTGACTGAGACTTCTCAAACTTCTCTTCTTCTCCAGACTCACCTTATGAGAGTCCACAGCCTTTCTCAGCTGCTGAAGATCTTTCTCTCTCTGCTGGATCCTCTGCTGGAACAACCTCTGCGTCTCCTTCTGCACCACAAATCAATAACAGAGATGTCAGTTTATTCTGCTGTCACATATCTGTCAGGGTTCTGTCACTTTGGTCTAGTTTATTCTTGGTTTTGTGCCAGAGCCCTGACACTCCAGTATTGTCTTGTCTTTGTTAAATCCAGTAACAGTAGAATAAATAACCAATGGCTGTAGGTTCAAAGTCGTTAAAGGGATAATAATAATAATTCATTACATTTATATAGCGCTTTTCTCAGCACTCAAAGCGCTTTACATAGAAGGAGGAATCTCCTCAACCACCACCAATGTGCAGCATCCACCTGGATGATGCGACGGCAGCCATATTGCGCCAGAACGCCCACCACACACCAGCTTATTATCCGAGAGGAGACAGAGTGGTGAAGCCAATTAGTATATATGGGGATGATTAGGAGGCCATGATGGACAGAGGGCCACTGGGCAAATTTGGCCAGGATGCCGGGGGTTAAACCCCTACTCTTTCGAAAGGGATTTTTTGTGACCACAGAGAGTTAAGACCTCGGTTTAACGTCTCATCCGAAGGACGGTGCTCTTTGACAGTATAGTGTCCCCGTCACTTTACTGGGGCGTTAGGACCCACACAGACCACAGGGTGAGCGCCCCCTGTTGGCCTCACTAACACCTCTTCCAGCAGCAACCTGGTTTTCCCAGAAGGTCTTCCATCCAGGTACTAACCAGGCTCAGCGCCCTGCTTAGCTTCAGTGGGCAACCAGTCTTGGGCTACAGGGTGATATGGCTGCTGGATGATAGATTAGTTTTCACCATCGTATATTCATTTACATGAAGCAAAAGGGCTCTTTCACACTGACAGTTTCCTGCTGCGTAACAGTATTTCTGTTAATAACTGCCATCAGTTATAAAATGTGATTGGAAATCAGTTCTAATTTACATGGAGACGGGCATCCCATTTCCATCAAAAATTGATTTTGAAAACAGAACAGAATCCAAAGCCTGAAGTGAGGCTCTAAACGACTGAGTTTATATGGACTAAGACAGATTTACTGAAAAGAACGTGTTTTTGTCTGTCGCTGCATTTAACTTGTGTTATTCTTGACAGATATATATTTTGTCAAACAATCTGTGAATATTTTATATTATTTTATGTTGCTTCATCAAAGCCTGTTTTACAAAAGCTTGTGGTACTAAATATGTTTACAGTACATTTCACCATATTTTCAGTTAAGGTCCCCATGAACCGGAAGTTGCAAACGACTTTTCTCCAGTGTCGTGGCGTATTTCCAAGTGAAACTGAATATTGAACAGAGGGCAGGGGTTTTACTTTAGCGCTCCTCCTCTCCATCTCCGCTCATAGCAGACTAACAGTGTGAGGGAGTGGTGAAGCGTTTTCAACCCAAGCCGTCAGACAGACGTCATCAGAAAAGGAACGTCATTCCAGACCGGAAGTAACTTTTCAGATTTTGATTAAAGATTACCACGGCAAACAATTTTTTTCTGTGTATTAACTTGCATGGATTAATTGTTCATCACAAGACTAGTAATATGCGCTAACGAAGTAAATATTACTTTTGTATTATTTTATTGTACACCAGTGGTAAAAGATCTTGGGGTAATGTTGGATTCTTCCCTAAAGTTTGAAAAACAGATAAACTCAGTGGTGAAATCTGCTTTCTTTCATTTAAGACTTGTGGCAAAGGTGAAGCCGTTTTTAACTAAAAAAGACTTTGAGATGTTGATCCATGCTTTTGTGTTTTCAAGACTGGATTATTGTAATTCATTATTCACTGGTGTCTCCCAAGCATCTTTACGTCGGCTGCAAGCAGTACAAAATGCTGCAGCCAGACTATTGACAGAGACCCGTAAATATGATCATATCTCTCCTGTTCTGGCCTCCCTAGGCTGGTTGACCGTTCGAGACAGAGTTGATTTTAAAATGCTAGTCTTAAATGGACTAGCTCCATCATATCTTTCTGAACTTCTTGAGGTCCATAAGCCCTCTAGATCTTTAAGATCTGCTGAGAAAGGAATTGTGCTGTCTGTACCACGCACAAAATACAAGCAACGGGGGTGATAGGGCCTTTGCTGTAGTTGCCCCCAAGTTATGGAATACACTTCCACTTTATATTAGGTCTGCTCCGACTATAGGCTCTTTTAAAAGCCTTTTGAAATTTCACCTATTTCATATGTCCTCTTCAGGTGTAGAGGGATGAGCTCTTGTGCATCTATGTCTTATTATGTGGATTTTAGTGTGATGTTGTTTGTGTTTTATTGTGTATTCTTTGATTTTATTTTTATTTTCATATTTTAGAATTTTTTCTACAGCACTTTGGTACAACTTACTGTTGTTGGAATAGCGCTTTATAAATAAAGAAAGAAGAAGAGAAGAAGAAGAAATAGGGTAAGTTTTGATTTCATGTCGACTTTAAGTTCAGTGCGGAGCACGAATACACTCAGCAGTGAAAGTCTACTTGCAGCTTCTGGAGTGTGAATGATGTTTCCTGATCATATGGTGCCAATATAAATACAACATTATTTCATCAGTGTTTAGTTTATAGTTCATACCTGTTTCTCTGTCCTCTGTGCTGCTGCTGATACAGTGTCATGGTTTTTATGTTCATCCATCGTACACAGCAAACATATAAACTTCTGGTCAGTGCGGCAGAAAACCTCAAGGAGTTTATCATGTGTTTGGCAGATCATCTCCTGCAGTCGTCCAGTGGCATCAGTCAGATTGTGTCTCTTTCTTTTAAAGAAACTCTCATGTTGTTCAAGGTGATTCTGGCAGTAAGACTCCAGACACCCCAGACAGGACTTGACGGCTTTGCGTTTTCTTTCATTACAGACGTCACACTGCACATCTCCAGCTCCTGCGTAACAGTCAGCAGGAACTTTAGTCTTCAGTTTCTCCACCTGTTCAGCCAGCATGGTGTTTTTAGCTAAAGCAGGTCTTGGACTGATGGTCTGTCTGCACTGAGGGCAGCTGTAGACTCTCATCTGATCCTCCTGATCCCAGCAGTCTGTAATACAGCTCTCACAGAAACTGTGTCCACAGGGAATCGTCACTGGATCCTTCAGGAGATCCAGACACACTGAACACTGGAACTCATCCTGAGAAATTCTGGCTTCTGCCATTTTTACTGCATGAGACACACAAACACACAACAGCTCAACTGCACTTCAGTTTCAGTTTCTCTGAACTGAAGAGTTTCCTGTTTCCTGGTTCTGTGTTTGAGTGACGTGTGAAAAGCGTGTCTGCAAATCTGTAAAGCAAGTTCCTCACTCCTAGTGTAGTGGGTTTCCGTCTGCGTTGTGTTTTCTTCTTAATAATAGAGATGCCACATGATGATGCAGTTGTGATGTGATTTACTCTCAGCTTCTTTCAGTTTCATTATTAAAATATAACAGACCCCATCAGACACTTCTAACAAGGAGAATCTCCAATGGTGCTTCCTTAACATTTTATGCAGATTAACACATTTATAAAAGAGCATATACAACAAAAACAGCACCTTGCTCCTTGAAAAAAAGGAAATGTAATATTGTAGAAGTTATAAACTAAGGTTGATTTTATTTCAGATTAACATTTGAGAGCAGCAATTTTATTTATAATGTCGAATTAAAACCGACGTAACGTTACTTGAAAGCATTGTAGCCTACTAATCCTGCCAAACTTCCATGGTTACATTTAGTATTACTACAGTAAATCCATGGTGAATGTTGCTGATCTGTGGACACTGGATAGTTCGATAATAATATCGGCTCGCGCTGCATTGGTCCAAACTGGTAAACGGTCCGCGAAGCACAAAATAACGAGTAGCACAGTTTCGTTCTGCTTTCATTACGTTTGCCATTTGATGTTGGGCAATGCTGTGGTCGCGTCAGCGTCTCTTACATTATGAGCGCGCTTGCCACACACCTACATTTGAAATAACGAAATTTGGTCGGCAGGAAAAATGATCCAACGAACCAATTGGTTTCGGTTCGAGGCTTTCGGTTCGGTACGCATTACAAACCGAACGGTTCAATATTACGTGTATTGTTACACCTAGGGATGCACCGATACCAGTTTTTTCAGAACCAAAAATTCTGAGTATCGACCGATACCGATACCAATCCGATACCAGGGCTTTTTTTTTTTAAATCAAGTAGAATTTCTATAACCCTGTGTATTGAACTGATTATCACTATTATGTGTGTTAAACACAACCTACTTAATACAGACAACTTCATTATAAATAAAAACAACAAATAAGAAAAATATATGATCATAATCTATGACAAAAATGCTATTCTAAACTAGATTAGTGGATAATTCAGCAGTAAAATTTACTCTAGAAAAATCACAAATGCACAATAATTTTATAAAATCTGAGCATTTAGTAAAAAAAACATTATTTAGTGGGGAACAATTAAGAGACAATAAGTGTAGTACTAAATCTGGTAAAACGTTAGACATTGCTCTTTGTATTGTTGTAAAATACATTCATGAATAACTTTTAAGATCAAAAAGTTTTTTTTTTAAATGTTGGCTATAGTCTACTATAAAATCAAGATGTTTTTTATTTATTTATAACGCAGCTGTTTAATGAGGCAGCAACATATGATAGATAGGAGTAGGACAGAACAAGAAAGGCTATTAATAATCTGTCATTGCGCAAAAGTATTATAATATAAAAGGCTCCAATACAGTGTGGCACACAGCGAGTGCAGAATGATTCACTTGAAGCAACATGAGTCACAGCGCGCAGCGTGTCGAGTCCACAACATTGAAGAGTTCAAAGCAGGAAGGAAAGACATATTGATGCGTAGTGTATTATACAGTATCTATCCAAGCAATAGTTTATTTATTCTTTTCTTTTAACAGTTTTAAATTTCAGTTACTGTGCGCTGTGAATTCATCATAGTGCTCTACTCCAGTGTTGTGAGAGACATCCAGTAGAAAATAGGCTACGATTACAGCAATACAGTCCAGCAAAATAAAGTAATTTTATGTGAAACCATACCTTGGCTTTTACTACAGATCAAGTATAATACTATTAACTTTGAATCATCTTGTTGAGAGTTTCATGCTGTTGACTGTCGTAACCGAACGCGACGCGCTGTTTGATGCTGAATGGAGAATGACTGACGTAATTTTTTGTTTACGTAAACTTGAATTTAACGACTTAAATATTAATTTCTACCTCATATTAGACTATAGAATGGGTTCTGAACACGTATAATATAGTGCTTTATAACGTATTTGTGCCTTTTGTGGGGCTCAACAATGACAGAATAGTAATACGCACAATATCGGAATTGGATCGGCCTCGTCTGATGGATAACCGATACGGCCAAAATGGAGGTATCGGATCGGCGCATCCCTAGTTACACCCCTAACACACAAACATATATATATATATATATATATATATATATATATATATATATACAGTGCTTAGCATTAGTGAACAGACCCATGCAAAAGTTGTCACGATCCACACACAGATGAAACAGTTATATCCAACTGCAGTATTTATTTGAGAAATCCATAACTCATAACAGTCCAGGCAGGGGTCAAAGTCCAAATAAGCAATCCGAAACACAAAAAAAATAAACAGGCAAAAGACAGCGTGGAACCAGACCTCAAAAGTGGTGTGACTAATAACAAGGACTCCGTAACAAACACTAAACAGACAGGGTATAAATACACACAGAACTAACAATTATGATGGGGAACAGCTGGGTACAATGAACAGTGATGAGTACAGACAAGGATTGTGGGGAATGAAGTTCCTAATGAGAATGACACCGTGGGGGAAGGGGACCTCTAGTGGACACCAGGAAACATAACCCAACACTGTGACATAACCCCCCCTCTACAGACACAGAGTCAGGAACAGGGACAGACACAGGCTCAGGAACAGACACCGGCTTGGCAGATGTGACCTGAACAGGCTCTGGCTGGGCGGAACTCATGTGCTTCCTCAATGCGTGCAGAACCGCCAATGCGTAAAACAGGAAGACAGCTCTGGGGTGACTTCCGGGACAACAGCGGGCTGCTCGGGGACAGCTTCTAGAACGACAGCAGGTTGCTCCGGGAGGATCTCCGGGATGACAGCGGACTGTTCGGGGACGACCTCCGGGATGACAGCGGACTGCACGGGCACCGTCTCCGGGATGACAGCGGGCTGTTCGGGGGGCGGTTTCCGGAACGACATCGGCCTGCTCCGGGACGGTCTCCGGAACGACAGCAGCCTGCTCCGGGACAGTCTCCAGAATGACAGCGGGCTGTTCGGGGACGGTGGACGCCTGCTTCCTCCTCCTCCTCCTTTTATGATGGGGAGGTGCAGGCTCTGGGCTGGACGGCTCTGGTTCGGGGCTGAAGAGATGATGATGGGAAGAGTGGTGTCGGGGTTCACCTCTTCCACCTCCTCCCCTGAGAACTCCATGGGTCCCCAAAAATTTGGCCAGACGGGTTCCCTCAAACAATTGTCTACGGACAGGGGTGTCATTAGACCAATCATCAGCTGTGTTGACGGAAAGGGGTGCAGGGAAGTTGGCCGTCATGTTCTCCTCAGTTATCCGAGCCCATAAGGCAAAACACTGGAAAATATTCATACGAGGTGGAACCTCTCCTGATGGAGAATTCCCCCTCTGCTGCCTCTTCTCACTTCCTGGTTCGAGCGAACGCTGGCGTGTGTTTCTGCCACTCCTCTCCACAACACAGTCTCACTCCCTTCTCGTCAAATGTCTGACGCATGGTCAAGGGACCATGGCGTCACTTTTTAACGCACTGGGTATACCTTTGGCGTCATTTTTCAACGTGCAGGGTAGTCCGATAGACTTCTATAGAACCCAACAGCGTTGAAATTTGACGTCTTGGGTCAGCACACCGCAATCTGTTGTCTGCATTATGGGTCAAGACTACAATAAATGCAAATAAAAAGGAATAGGCTACAAAAAATTATCTATGCCAGGGCGAGTCAAATGGCGGCCCCCATATCATTTTTATCTGCCCCTCCAACTGTTTTTTTATGTTTAAAAACCCTCGCAATCTGATATCAAAGTGCCCTCTGCGCAAAGGTTTATAGCGCGTTTATCAGCAGTGAGTTTAACAACGCACATGGTGTGCAACCGCATTCAGCGGTGAGTTAAACAACACTCAACTGCAGGTAAAACGGCATTCAGAGGTGAGTTTGACCTTAGAAACGCTCAACTGCAGGTAAAACGGCATTAAAAGGTGAGTTTAACAACGCTCCAGTCGCGTGCAAGTAAGCAGTTTAAGCGTTTTCTTGTTATAGGTAGGACACTGCTTTAACTATAGCATCTGGATAACGTATTTTTTTATCTGGTTTGTTGATTTTACTAAATATATATAATATGCAACGATTGTGTTCAATTAATCTTTTTATTTTTTTTATTTTTATTAAATCCTCTAAATTAATAACGCTGACGTCACCGTATGGGCGATCCCAAGGTCCATTGCGATTTTCCACTCGGTAAGTAGGGTTAATTAATAGAGATGGATACTATTCTTACATTTATACATCAAAAACTGTTGAATCAGGACAAGAAGTTGTGTTTAGAAACTTTAGATTTGTAATGTGGCCATTTCTTATGACGATATAAATGATAGAAGACATTATAAAAATATATCTTAGTTTCTGCACCAAATGTGCAGGCTAGCAAAGTTAGCTAATTTAATTTAAGTTCATTAGTGTCGCATATAATCATGTAATGTACAATCATAGGGGAATGTAAGATTTTCATAATGAGACATACCACACAATGGTAAGTGTTAGCTGTATCTGCGTTGGGATTCTTCTTGTGGTTGTGCTCTTTGCCCAGTGTTTTGTGGCCATGTATATACATGCTTGTCAGTGTAACTTATAATTGTGCTATTGAAAGCATAGACATTCAAATAAAAAAGCATATTAACAAAATTTCAGTGTTAATTAAAAGCTAGTGTTCTAAACTACTATGACTGCTGAGGGAAGTTTTTGATCAAAATGATTCCAGGGAAAAGGAAATAATCCAGTTAAAGAAACGTGCTTCCTTGTTAATACAAAATTATAATTAATAACATAAACAGATAAAAAAATGCCACTGATTATCAGCCAAACTGGCATTTTGAATGGTTGGTCACCACCACATTCCAAAGCATGGGCAAACTAGACCAACATTTTCTCAAGTTCTTAAACCTTTCAGTTAAGCAGTATGTATGTAGTTGTAGGCTATGTAGCATGATCTTCAATTTTGAATTTATATAATTTTCCTTCTCTCAACAGGTCCCCTAGTCCCTTCATCATTTACTTCAGTAAAACTTCAGCTTCGTTACAAAGCAAAAACAAAGGCACTTTTAAGAGCCACGTTTGTCTAGTTAATTGTTGTCAGTCCGTCTGGTTCTCTGTTGTTCTTGCTCTTTTGCTCTTCCCCCCTATCCCTTTAGTGTTGTCTTGTTTGTCCTGGTTCATCATGAGTGACAATTCCAATTTGGAACAGGTCCTTAATGAGCTTGATGAGCTTGTTGAACATTCTATATTAAATTATGAACTCCAGACCTTGGAAGATTCCATCAATAAGATGCCGGGAGAACAGGAGGCAGCACCATCCACCAGCCATCAACCTGTCCAGAAGGCTCCACCATCCACCAGCCATCAACCTGTCAGGTGGCTGAAAAGAGACAGTGAAGGAAATGTTGTCTATGGCAGACCAAGATCATCCCGAAACCAAACGGGTCAGTTTTCTTTTTTCAGTCATATTACTTAATTGAGAACTCAAGGATTTTTCACATATATCTAAAACGGAGATATAGATTGTTTTACCACTTGGGATTGAATACATGAATCAGCCATGTGTCTGGTATGAAATATGAGGTTTTTATTACATACTCATCCAAAGTGGTATAGACAACGAAATTGGGCCAATAAAAGTTTGTATCATTGTGTGGAATAAAATTAGCTTGTCAAAATATATGGAATTGTAATCCTGTTAAAGGTTGATTTGGGTTTTATTTTCTGCTACAGCTAGTCACAGCTACAGTCGTAAGACTGGTGCTCATACTAGGATGTTGGAAAGCAGCGTTGAGATAACCAACTACTGTCCTCCTGACACTGTTGGTATGTTCTTTATTTTGTCTCTATTAGTTCATTATGTTTATAGATTCTAATAATTAGAATGTAAATTACATGTTTTTGCGAAAGAATAACCAACAACATCCATGTTGCACACTTTGATAGTGTAGAAAATTGTTTTTAAATTTGATGTACTATTTTAACAGAGACTTTCCTTGAAGAGCTAAACCACTCACAGGGTGATGACTTGGATGATCAGGAAACGGCACCAGCACCAGCACGAGCTTCCTCAGACTGGTCTACTCGAAAAAGTCTCCTCTCTGAGAGGTGGGAGAAAGAGAGACCTGGTCTGGTGAATACCATGGTGGCACAACAAAATGCGACAACTCAGATCTGCCAACAATGTGGCAGCAGTCCAGCTGCTGTCCGTTGTCGTGACTGCCGACCACAGCCATTCTTCTGTGCTGATTGTGATGTCAGCATACACCGAAACCACATGTTCCACAACAGGGATGCAACAATAGCTGGATTCTTTCAGCGATTGCCTCCAACAACCTGTGTCGTGGAGAGGGCTCTTTCCCAGTGTGGTAAGCTGTATTTTTTTTTTTTTTTAAGTGTCCCATTTAGGGCTGCACAATTATTGCAATCGTGATTGCAATATGATCCAACGCAACTGTCTAATGGTAAAATCTGCAAATAATCATGCATAGGTACATTTGTGACATTTGACTTTTATATTCACGTCATCCTTCTTGACTGTGCAACTTCTGGTTGGTGGGTGTGAGTAGTGCGTGAGGGGTACACAAATTCTGATTGGTGTACTTCAGTCGGTCAGTGGGTGTTAGTCTTCTTATACACTGGCTGTGCTTACCTATCAGAGGTGGCACAAATTAAAGAGACATTTGGAATATTGAACTGAATCAAATCACTCGCATTCAAAAATCGTATTGGAAATGGTAATCGCTTTATCTGTCAGAAAAAACGCAATTATATATTGTGCAGCCCTAGTTCCATTCTCAGTTTATTTAAATTACTTCACAGTATAATAGGCTTCACAGGAATCTTCTGAGTACTTTCTCTGAAACACACTTAATGACCTTTTATCTTTAAAGCTTTTCAAATCATTGATTTTTTTTTTTTTAAATGATTACAGAATACTTCCCAGTTAGTACATAGGATGATGCATGTCTTTAATCCCTGCATATGATGTGTCTTACAGTGTGTATTCTGCCGTTGGAGATGCCCGAGAAAATATGTAGTTGTTCCCCGGGATCGTTGAGTGTCAACACAGGAAAAGTTGTTGCTGTGGTTACAATGAATGGTAAGAATAAAATGAACTTAAGGGAACATTCCAGATCAAGTAGCTGTAGCATCCATATCACATTCTGGGCAAAGTGCCCCTAGGGACCTGGGTTGGACTTTAACCTGATTCCACCCCATAGGGCTCTCCCACTCACTTCCTGACACTTTTCATTGTCCTATTTGAATAAATATAAAACAAGGCTTGAAGGCTGTGCTTTTGGTTTTGTAAATGTGTCCTGATCTATTTCTATTCAAACGTTCTCTATAGTGGTCTGCGCTGGGCAGGATTTTCAGTTGTTGTCGTGTCTTCTTCTGTCATGCTTTCAATTTCAAGTGTCAACAATGGAGCAGCAGGAAATAATTGAAACCACGTAAACAACACTGTCAGTTAGGCTGCTTAAACCCCTTCGTTTTTCTTTTCTTTTTATTGCTGCCTAACAGATCATCCAGCTGAACTATAATTCACAATGCATTTGTCAGAGTTGTGCATAATACAATGTGTTCTTGATTTTTCCAGGATGATATGATCTCAGTATGCCTGAGATGAAATGCGAGGCATGCAAAGCCACTTGGAGCGCTGGAGTAGATGACTTGGTCCGTAATGACTACTGGCCGGCTACCCTTCACTTTTCCACAGTGTACGCTACAGATGTGTTTTGTTCATATGAAGAGTTGAAGATGGCAGCACCAGGACTGTCCTGCCAAGCATTTTTAAGAATACTTGATCAACGAACTGTCCGCTTTGGCCGTGTGAGTATTAGTGGTATCACTAACAACTAGTACTAGTGTTGACGTGTATCGCTGAATGACTATAGTGACACTATCAACACATTGATTATTATAATTCACCTTTGGACTTTGGTCGTGATGTTTTCTGTCTGTGACATACAAAGAGCCAAAAGATTTCCAATGATGCACTGGCCTGAGCGGCTGCCTGTGGAGGCTCGATGCTGGAGGATTTGGCGTCACCTTTGACCTTATTAACTTTAGTTAACTTAACTGAATTATGTTGACATGTTTTACTGTTCTTTAACAGACTGGGAAGATCACAGCAGACAGCTTCAGAAAAAGCTTTTTGGAGTGGGAGGCTGTTAGATTTGAGTGTAATGGCATTTTTAATCTTTCCTAATGATTTAACAGATTAATGCTGTATGTTCTCTGTCTGTATTCTGAGTTTCCTGATGTAACGTTGGTTCAGCTGGAGGGAGGTGTGAGTCCGAGAATGATCTGTATCTTAAGTTTCCATGCTGGGGGAAGATGTTCCTTCTTGTGTAAACGGTGGGGGTTGATAGATTCCCTTGCATTATAAAGTAGCAGGCCAATCTCTCTGAGGAGAAGGAGGACAGGAGTGCCAGTGTCTGTCTGTCTCTGACTCTGGCCTGCAGCCTGGCTGCAAGGCTGGAGTCAGGGAACCATTTCTTGCATGAATAAATTACTTTTCTTTTTAAATACAATTTGGATCTTGACGTCTCTTTGCCTGGGAATGCTGAGTTTAGTAATTGTTTTTTTGCCACAACAATTTGGTGTCAGAAGTGAGGATTCCGTGAGAAAAAATTCTTCTCCTGGTCCTGAGACGGATTTGACGGAGTGAATCGCCCCGGTTACGAGAGAGAGAGCAAACTCCTGATTTCAGGGCCAGAGAAGAAACCTCACCGGGATCAGAAAGAATCCGTGGCAGTGCGTCTCAGGTAAAAAAAACAGCCAAATTATTATTTTTCTTCTCTTTTGTTGGGTGTAGATTGATATAGGCTAACTGTGAGTGAACCATATTGGCTGAAACTATTTCTTTGGTGCGAGTAGAGTTTTTAAGCGGGAAATTGACCTGAGGAACTTAAGTCAATTTTCTGAAAACTAGCTCGTAGGTGGACGGAAGAGCCACAGCTGATCAAGTAAGTGGACGGAAGAGCCACAGCTGATTAAGTAAGTGAACAGAAGAGTCACAGCTGAATACAGAGCATATTTGCTAAAACCCGTCTGATTTTGGGTTAAGAAGTCAGATCTGTCGAAGACGTTTGACAGATTAATAAGACGCGCGTCAAAAGTAAAAATCCAAGAGAGGAGATTCAGCCAAAGATGGGATCATCTAACAGTGAGCTAAATAACTTTACACACCAGTTTTTGTAAAAAGAAAAAGAAGAAAAGAAAAAAAAAGAATTATGGCCAGAAATCCATGCAAGAGATTGGGAGAACAGATATTTGTTTAACAAAAGGCTTTTTATATGTGTTCAGCATCTGACTAGACAGAATAGACAGATAATTGTTGAAATGTAGGTATAGAAAATAGAATGTTTGTTTTTTCTGATGGAAATTACAAAAGAGTGAGTTGTTGAACTGAATTGTTGGATTGCAGAAAAAGAGAACAGATGTAGAAAGAAACTGAAATGTAGGGATAGAAAATAGAATGTTGTTGAGAGTTGAACTGAATTGCTGGATTGCAGATAAAGAGAACAGATGTTAGAAGGAAACTGAAATGTAGGGAAAGATTGAAGATAGAAGGAACATGGAATGTAGGGATTGATAGAATTCATGGAACTATTTATGAACGCCTGTTAAGTCAAATTAAGTTGAAATGGTATGAAAAGTGAGTTTTAGATAAAAATAAGGCATTGAGTATGATTAACAGGGATTAACATGAGGAATGTTTCATTAAGCAGAATGGGCAACATTCTATATGTCAGTGTTAATTATGATGTGAATGTGCTTTATTGTATTAATGTTATGAAAACAATGGTATTGAAGAATAGATTGCCATATTTTTATAACAAGAGTTATAAGAGTAAAAACAAGAGTTTCTGTGTAATTTAGGGACTGAGATATGAATGATATTGTGATTTCTGTGAAACAGTCCTGATAAATAATAGTGAGACAGAAGAGAGCAAATGCTGTAAGCAGCTGAAGCTCTAACTGATTTGCAAATGATGCTCTTGTAAAAGTTTTATTCTGATAGGAAAGAAATAATAAACATAGATTGAATTACTAGCTCTGTTTGCATTAGTGAATGGGGGATGTTTTTGAAAGCAGATAGTAAACAGAACAGTGTGACACAGACACAGTGGAAACAAATAGTTCAAAAGAGCCTTTGAACTTTTAGTGTAGGTAATTATCTTCAGGAAAGATAGAGATCATTTACCCACAAACAAAGAATTTTCAACCTCAGGGAAGTGAGGACAGTAAAAGCCTGAGGGGAATTTAGAAGACTCAGGGGAATTTAGAATTTTATTCTATTTTACTCCAGTTAGATCTAGTTTACGGGAACTGAGATTGTAAAAGAATACAGAGAATGCTATTTTGATTGAATTTGCAACTGAGAGATTGTATTGTTGTTTGCTTTCCTGGATGGGACAGAACTGCAAGTGGGGGTGAATTCGGAGGCTGGTCGTGATCAAACGGCAAAGTGTTTTATTGTGGTCATTTAGCAGTAGGCTACATCTAAATGATGTGAGAGTGACATGCATTAATGTAGTGTTAATGAAACAAAAAAAACTTTTCTTAACTTCTTCAGACATTGTGTGGTGTTAAGCATGTTTATCTTCTGGAATGCATGTCTGTTTTCTTAAGGCTCGCTCATAGCAAAAAACACATGCTACTGGGGAACTTTTAACACCTTAAGCCACGGGAAACTTCAGTCAGGAAGGCACGGAAGGTAATTTAACCATAAATGAAGACCCCTAGGTGTGAAAGACAATTTGGCCAAGGAGGTGAGGGTTAGATAATAGGGCAATCTATTACAGCTAGATCTGGTCTATTAGAATAAACAGAAAATTACAGAGAGAAGATCTGAAGAAGGCTATAAAATGATTGTTTTTTAATGAAACGCTTAAAAAAGGTTCTAGATGATCATAATTGCAGATTGATAAACTCATAGAAGAGAAAAATATGGAAGTAAGATATTAAAACTATGGTCATTTGAGAACATGACAACTAAAGTTTAGATGAAATTTGAAACGTTATTGAGACTCAATAATAATTATTTGTTCTCTAAAGAATCAAAAAGGCTACGTAGAAGCAGTGTTGAGGGATTAACAGTTGATAAATGTAAAATGCGTAAAAAAGGCATTTGAATAAATAAAAGCTTGTTCGTATTGACTATGAAAGAAAGAAGCTGATGTGTTGATTTTAAAAGATAAGCTTGTGATTCGCTGAAACAGTTTCAGTGCAACAGACACTCATTCTGAGTAGGAATTTATAATGTCTAAATTCCCTATATGGGCAAAAAGAAACTATAAAAATTATGCTTGAATTGAAAATGCATTTAATTTATGGAAAAGATAACTCAAGCTAGGCTAGTGTTAAAATATGATAGATAAAGTCTGAAGTTAGTTTATGAAAGTGCAAAATATTAGTCCTGAATGGCTCAAAAGTCTCTCTTCTCATTAAAATGTCAGCTAAAAGCTGTTATCTGAGCATGTGTTGTAAATGTTAATGAGCTATTTATGGTAAAGCACAGTGTTTCAGTTGGAAAAAACCATAGACACAGAGATGTTAAAAGAAACAATGTTACAGGATCTTATAAATTTAGAGGACAATTTGTAAATGCTTTAGAAGTAAAACTGAATGACTTTAAATAAGTCTTTAAAATAATACTGTTTTGATTTGTTTATTTTAGAACCAGTGACTTCTTTGTCTGATTTTAGTTGCCACCATGAGACAGGGCCGATGGCTCCGGCTACAGAAGTAACAGTAATATTTGATTAAACAGTAATTGATTAAATACTGTTGTTTAAACGTTAGATTGAAGATAATTCTTTGATCGATATTGGACGTTCCCGTTAGATGGGATGGTTCTTGATTACCTTTTTTCAAACCCCCCAAAAAAAAAAAAAAAAAAAAAAAAGATTTTTCTTAACAAACCAACTATGATAATTCTGCTCAAGTGAAGTAGAACTATAATCAGTGCGCAAATGAGGTGTAGATTCCAAAGACGGGTAAGATTCTCCGGTGGCCAGTAGGGGGACGACCTAAGGCAGGACTGCACCGGCCACTGAGCACCTGCCCACCAGGATAGGGAGGTGTGTCTATGAAAAGGGAGTGGTTGTGATGCTTCTTATGGGCCAAGAGCATCTAGGGGGGACTATAAGAAATTATAAGTCTGCTCCGATCCAACTTCCACTCCAGTATATATATATCCAAATGCTCCTTCACTTAAAAGAGCTTATTTATCATAGAGACAATTGCTTCTAATCTCAGTAATATGCAAATAGTATGACAGAGCCACAGCTGTCACCTATAGCGTGGGAGCGACAGCGGGCAATCGAGAACCATTGATTACAGGGACTCCAAACACAAAGAATGTTTTCAGACCATGAGGTGAATTAAATTTTCTGCTGTGAAGACAGTAACAAAATTTTAAGATGTTAGTTGCCTTAAGGGCAAGGAATTTTAGGTCATTGGACATGACAAAGGGCCATTAGTACATCGTGGTGGCTAAAGAGGAAGACAGATTTTGTAGATTCAAGGAAAAGATTGAGTAACGAAGGAACTAATACATAAAATAAGTTATTGTAATGTATTTATTGTTACATTTTGTCCAAATTACAGTCTTAGAAGGCTGTTGAAAAGAGCATTTGTCTAGAGTAAGAGAGAGAGACTGCTTGAGGAAGGATTGACATGTTGTCTTTCTGTTATGGTCAGCTAAAAAAAAAAGCTGAAGCAAAGTAATGATAATGAACAAAATCAACACAGCTGACTTTTGTAAAAAAAACAAATTAATAGACATGTTTTGAAAATGGTTAAGAGGCCATGTAAATTAGGTAAAAGCTACAGGAAAATTTAAGTTTTAAAATCTGATTTAAAATGTAAAATTTTTTAGAGAAAAGATATGAATACGAAATATGAGCAATTCATAGTCCGATGTGTGTATGTGTAAATAAGTAAGTAAGTAAGTCATTTACGATATAAAGTAGATTTGAATGAATTTCTAGATCAGTTTAAGTTCTGATGGAAGTTGGAATTGTGGAGTTGTATCGGAATCCATCATGGATTGAAATAAAATAAGTTATAGATTTGACGGCAACAATACAGTAAAAAATTGGCTAGATCAATATCAAATCAGCGAGAGAGCTTTTAACATTTGTGTGAACAAAGTGCGAGAATGTTGTTCGACTGACAAAAGAAAGTCTGTGAAGAAACAACTGACCTGATGGAGACGGTTGATGACTTAAAATGTTTGTAAATGACTGAGAATTGAAACTGAGTTGAGAGTGAGGGCCATTTGCGTTTCGGGTACTTTGATGGGAGGACGAGATTGTGGCTTGGAGTGAAGAATGCAACGTTTTGCTGGGAGGCAGAGAAAGATGTCTGGAGGACAGTGTTTAGTTTAGTGAATCAAAACACAATTATGTTAATTTGATGCACAAGTAAGATAAAAAAAAATGGGAATGGTTTGTGATGGTTTGGGATTTCCCAAAGCCATCTGTGTTCCCAAAGCCATCGCACAGGTGGAGCAATGGATGTTGAGATTGAGTAAATCTCAGAATGGTTTAATTGAGTAAAGCCCTGCAAGAAGTCATTCTTCTCCCTAACAAAAGTCTGTAAAGTGTGCTAATAACAAGAAATGTTTCAACAGGAAACGCTTAGGGCGGATACAGCAGCACAGCGGACACACAGAACACATGTGACAATAACCTTAACATTTGTTTTTCTTTACAGAGAATGCAGACTTTTGGGCACATGGCATGAGCAAAGAAACACACACACACACACACACACACACACACACACACACACACACACACACACACGAACAAATGATCAGATAAGAGCCTTTCAAAACCCAGGGGGGTCAGAAGGACCATTTGTTTTAAAACCAGCTTGATCTTGTCATACAGGAGTGAACGAACAGGGCAGACTGTGCCCAATGAAATAATGGCTATGGATGAATTTGGCTAGCTATCCTGGCTTATTATTGTGACAGAAAGGTGCGACACCTGCGCAGCGCATAACTTAAAATTTTTATTTTGCAGAATGTCAGGATGGATTGGATCAAACAGAATTGATTCTGTTCCAAATGTATAAATATTGTTTTGTTAACATGAGTGTTTTTTCAGGGGAAAAAGGAAGAAATTATCTGGTGATAATATGTTTCAGGTTGCTGATTTCACAGGTCACATCAAGAGGGACGACCGACTAGACAAGCAGTCACTAACAAAAACACTTTAAGGTCTCCATTCACAGGTGGAAGCAGCCAGGAAATGGTTCAGTCCTAAAACAAGTTGGAGATTGTGACACCTGTGTCAAAGCATCTTACCTTAAAATACACCAACCAACATCAGCAACCCCACATGCCAATGCGAAGAATAAAGTGAGGGATCAAAGGCTTGTGCTATTAACAGCCTCCCTTACCTACGAGGGAAAAGACCATTGCAACTACATGCAAAACGTCAAAAATGGTGAAGACGGAACGTCAACGCATCTGGAGAAAGATGATTCGACCAACTAATGGTTTAGCAGAAGAATCTGTTTTTGTGAAGATGTTGATGATTTTATTTAATTGAATCAAACGAGGTATTGATTTGATTGGTGAAAATGTAGAAAATCTTTAATTGATGTAAGAGAAAATTACATTGGTTAGAAGAATGAACAAAATTATGCAGACGATTTGACTAGCGGAAGTTACAGTGAAATGTATTAATTGAGTTAAGTTTCGTTTTCTTTTGTTTTCTTTTCATTTCTTTCCTTTTGTTTTGTTCTGTTCTGTTTTCTTTTCTTTTCTTTCTGAGGACGATGAAATGTAAAAAGGGTTAAAAGCAGCAGTCATGCGTGTTACGAGATGACGTACAAGGACAGGATTTGAAATGAGGGGTTTTGTTATAATTTTTACTATTTGTATGTTTATTCAAATCAACCAGGGGTGTTGAATTGATATGGATTTCATACTATGAAAATCTATACAATTTCTTGTTTATACTGGAGTGAACGCGGGTCCGAATTCGGGAAAGCGGTGACACTGCATATCCATTTAACCCTGATTCAGTTAAAATATTTACTTGCTTGCTCCTTCAACAAGGTTCAAGTAGAAGTGATCAGTTATATGGAAAATCAGAAATGAAAGGTATAAATGTGATGAAATGACTTAAAATTGTTGCGTTTATTAGGTTATCAGAGAATGATAAAAAGGGAGAATTTGTAATGGCATTTTTAATCTTTCCTAATGATTTAACAGATTAATGCTGTATGTTCTCTGTCTGTATTCTGAGTTTCCTGATGTAACGTTGGTTCAGCTGGAGGGAGGTGTGAGTCCGAGAATGATCTGTATCTTAAGTTTCCATGCTGGGGGAAGATGTTCCTTCTTGTGTAAACGGTGGGGGTTGATAGATTCCCTTGCATTATAAAGTAGCAGGCCAATCTCTCTGAGGAGAAGGAGGACAGGAGTGCCAGTGTCTGTCTGTCTCTGACTCTGGCCTGCAGCCTGGCTGCAAGGCTGGAGTCAGGGAACCATTTCTTGCATGAATAAATTACTTTTCTTTTTAAATACAATTTGGATCTTGACGTCTCTTTGCCTGGGAATGCTGAGTTTAGTAATTGTTTTTTTTGCCACAACATGAGGTAGATAAGATCTGCAGGGAGGAGCATTTTGTCTGTCCTGCGTGCACCCCAGACATGCTTGCTGTTTCTGTGGACGGAAATCGCAAGCACTACCGCTTTAAGAATGCAGCAAGGTACTTACAAAATGTGTCATTTGCAGTGTTGTGAAAGTAACCTTTGCTGTGTCCTATTGAAAGTCAATGTGTACCTTTCTTTCATTTAGATCTGAAGAACAAGCCTTATTTGATGGCATCTTCATTGCAAAAGATGATGAAGTAGAGAGATTTGTGGATTACATTCATTCTACCACCAATCATGTAATGTTGTATAATATTTCTAAAAACACCACCAATAACATCTTACAGTTGACATTGTTTGGGTGAGTCCTGATTATTTATATCAACCTTTTTCCATGTTGTAGGTCTCTGTAAGAGGTGTCTGTGGAGGGGAGTGGTCAGCTGCCAGGGAAACGTCTCAGAGATCCTCAAGTAAAATTGATGAGGAGGGACTTGAGCTTGCAGTCTGTCGACATGGAGTTTTTCTCGGCGCTCTCAACATGTTCAGGGGAGAAATCTATGCTTATCCCCTCTACCTGCAGAACAAGCTGGCAAATAAGCCAATAAGCTTTTTTGCCATGGATGTAACCTGCAAGTACTGGCCCTACCTCAACAAAGTGGCAAAAAGCTGCCCGGAGCTCCAGCAGCTTCTTAGCATGAAACCATTCCTCTCAGTGTTTCATGCCAAAGCCCATGATTTTAAATGTGAGGTAAGAAAACATTACCATGTCATTGACTGTCCTTAAACATCTGCAAAGGTATGTTGGCAGCTTTTAAGTATTTTCTTTAATAGGTTAAATGGAGTGGAGCATACCAGCAAGGGGCTGGATTGACACTTGGGGAGGAGGTTGAGCAGTGTAACGCCTTCCTCTCTAGGATTGCTGTGACCACGAAGCACATGTCCAAAGCAGGTAAGGTAACCACACACTGCACTACTTAGATTGAAAGTGTTACAAGACAATTGTAGCCAGTGAGGGACATGTGGTACAACACAGATTAGTGTATTTTTATTTTCTTTTTTGCAGGACGTACAGACATGCTTACACTGATGGCCATGCGCTGGAATCAGCAAAAGTTTAATAACTTGGCTACTTCACTTGCCTGCCGATATCAGAAGGTAGAGATGAGTATTGTTATTTTCTTATATTGTAATTACCTTCTATTGTATATTTTTGTAGGTATAACATTTTTCTTCTTTCGTTTCCTTTTTTTGTTATTTGAAGGCCACAAAACGCCTGGAAAGCCAACTTCAGGACCTGGAAAGCATGAGAATCCAGCTGGCAGTGACACAGGTTGAAGTTGAGGGCTGGGTCACTGATATTAAGGAGTGGGCAGAAGGTGAGAGTTATACTATTACTTCAATGTCTCAGTTCTGCAGAATAATGGGAGACATGCTTCTGCAAGTAATTACTGTTTTAAAATGAAATCATAC
Organism: Phoxinus dragarum; assembly: GCA_033366665.1. NCBI lineage: Eukaryota > Metazoa > Chordata > Actinopteri > Cypriniformes > Leuciscidae > Phoxinus > Phoxinus dragarum. The sequence continues at coordinate 106,570 of JARPMJ010001402.1, forward strand.
ATGCACTGTTTTCTTGGTCATGTACTTATGCAATTAAAATGCCGAATTGTAGTATGCAGTGCATACACACTGGAAATCATGTCAAAACAAAGTGCCCTGAAAGTACCTGAATGGTGCACAGTCCAAAAGTTGGAACATTGGACATTTCTCACAGTTAGTGGATCCCATCTTGGCTACGTTGTCATTTTCTTTGGTACCCTGTTACATACTTCCTATACACGCTAATACGTATGAAATTATTATTGAGACTCACCTGTCCTTCCTCCAGGTGCTTTTTTTTATAAAGAAAAAAAAAGGAAGCAAAGAGGGATAATCCTTATGACTTCCCTGTGGCGTTCTGTGTTACATTGAGACATGGCTCATTATAGTTACTGCCATGAAAATGTAAGTGAAATGTTTACACTTCTTTTCTTCTCAGAAACAACATCCCAAAAGAATGCCGATCTTGACGCGGTGACCAATCGAATGGAGGTGCTGGTGGCCAGCATTAAAAGAAGGTCCCAGCGCCTTTACAAAGACACAGATGGCAGCAAAGGTCGGGCCCGGATTCGGCGCAAAATCAGAGAGGAGAAGGCCATTCTTAGCTCTGTTGTTGAAAAATACAACAGTATGGTTCCAGATACAGAAAGAATCGTCTTTGACAGCATTCTCTCTGACGAGACAGTTTGGCCATGGCAACTTTCACATGGTGGTATGTAGACAAATCTGTTGACAATTTTGTTTGATTCACATAGTAGCACAAAACAAATTATGCCTTATCCCAGATTATCTCAGAAATTCTTTGAAAAATAATCCACAATTTTCCACAACTGTATCCCAGACGCTGTAGATTTGAAAACCAAGAAGAAGGCATTTGATGTTGTGATGGCAATAAGGAGACTTGAGGAGGAGAAGAAGATTGTTCTATCTGAGATGGCAAAACATTGGAAATCTCTTTCCACTCGTGCAGACACACTCAAGGAGATGTCATGCCAGCTTTCCAGTGAGGCATTGAAAAGTACGTATTTAATTAATGTGTTGTAGTACTATACTGTACATTGTAAAAAACATTTCTGATCATTTTTTTGTTTTTTTCCCCCATAAGGTGAGCTGTGGGCTCTAAATGAAGAAGGGATCAAGGGTTTCCTCTGCTTAACTTTGAGAAAGAAGCAAGAAGTCACCAGAATGATGAAGCATGCAAGAGACTGTTATGCTCAAGTTTTGACTGGAACAAGTATGGACTTCCAGAATGATTGGGATGGATACGACAGTGATTCTGAACTGTCAGACGACTGAGTTTGAGTTTGAGGAGCTCTCAAAGTGAGAAATGAGCATTAACACACTTTTGGTTTGATTTCTTATATTTGTCAGTGTTTCCTTTGTAGTTTTTTTGTTTTGTTTTGTTTTTTTGCAGTGGGGGCAGGTCCAAAAAAAATCACCAGTTAACTTAAAGGGATAGTTCACTTTAAAATGAAAATTCTGTCATCATATACTCACCCTCAAGTTGTTTCAAACCTGTATGAATGTATTTCTTCTGCTGAACACAAAGGAAGATATTTAGAAGAATGTCAGTAACAAAACAGTTACCATGTCCCATTGACTTCCTGTCACGAACACACACACAGGAAAAGGTAGATCCACTTGCAGTATTTATTAAAGGGTAAATCCGTACTCACAACCAGTCCAGGCAGGGGTCAAAACCATATAAGCAATCCATATACAAAGACAAAACAAGAAATAGGCAGCAACAAGAACGGAAGTGTGGGGACATTAAACAAGGACTCCGTGACACATACTAAAACAGACAGGGTTATATACACAGGGAAATGACAATGCTAATGGGGAATAGGCTAAGTGCAATGATTAGTGACAAGGGACAGCTGAGTGTAATGAGAAGACAAGGATCGTGGGAAATGTAGTTCAATAGTGTGATGGACACCGTGGGGAAGGAGGACATCTAGTGGTGACCCAAGGAACATAAACCAGACACTGTGACATAACCCCCCCTCTACGGAGCGGCTACCAGACGCTCCAAGACCCACAAAAAACAAACAAAGAGTCCAGGCAGGAGGTGGAATGGTGGAGGATCAGGGGGAGGGATGGGGGGCCAGGTCCATGGAGGGGAACAGGAACAAGAGGCGACGACTTAGCCGGCGGCCTGGGTGAAACCGACAGTCCATCGGGCGGCCAGGGCAGAGACGTCAGTCTATCGGGCGGCCAGGGCGGAGCAGACAGTCCATCGGGCGGCCAGGGCGGTGAAGACCCCTCGGGCGGCCACGGCGGAGACCTTCCCTTGGGCGGCCAGGGCGGATCCGGCCGTGCAGGCGTCCAGGACGGGGCAGGTCCTTCGGGCGGCCATGGTGGAGACAACCAGGGCGAAGACGACCACTTGGGTGACCATGGCACAGGAACAGCAACAGACACCGGCTCAGGAACTGCGACAGACGCCACCGGCTCCGGAACTGCGACAGACACCACCGGCTCAGGAACTGCAACAGACACCACCGGCTCAGGAACTGCAACAGACACCACCGGCTCAGGAACTGCAACAGACACCACCGGCTCAGGAACTGCAACAGACACCACCGGCTCAGGAACAGCAGACACTGGCTCCGGCTCTGGAACAGCAGACACTGGCTCCGGCTCAGGAACAGCAGACACTGGCTCCGGCTCAGGAACAGCAGACACTGGCTCCGGCTCAGGAACAGCAGACACTGGCTCCGGCTCTGGAACAGCAGACACTGGCTCCGGCTCTGGAACAGCAGACACTGGCTCCGGCTCTGGAACAGCAGACACTGGCTCCGGCTCTGGAACAGCAGACACTGGCTCCGGCTCTGGAACAGCAGACACTGGCTCCGGCTCTGGAACAGCAGACACTGGCTCCGGCTCTGGAACAGCAGACACTGGCTCCGGCTCTGGAACAGCAGACATTGGCTCCGGCTCTGGAACAGCAGACACTGGCTCCGGCTCTGGAACAGCAGACACTGGCTCCGGCTCTGGAACAGCAGACACTGGCTCCGGCTCAGGAACAGCAGACACTGGCTCCGGCTCTGGAACAGCAACCTCCAGGATGACAGCAGGCTGGTCGGAGGGGACGGCCTCCGGGACGACAGCGGGCTGGTCGGAGGGGACGGCCTCTGGGACGACAGCGGGCTGGTCGGAGGGGACGGCCTCCGGGACGACAGCGGGCTGGTCGGAGGGGACGGCCTCCGGGACGACAGCGGGCTGCTCGGAGGGGACGGTCTGCAGTTCTTGCCGAACGGTGAACGCCTGCTTTCTCCTCCTCCTCCGTTTATGATGGCAAGACGGTAGGATCGAGCTTACCACCTCTGGGGGCTCTACGATCTCAGGAAAAGGCATGGCGGCCATCTTGTCTGGGACCACAGGCGTAGCTGGTGTATCCCACTGGCTACGATGCTGTAGATATAGGGTGAACCCCCAAAAGTCCAATATCTCCAGCCCCTTCATCTCCCACCGAGGCAAAGGCTCATCAAGGCAGTCATTAAAAAAATCTTTCAATGCCGCCTCATTATAGCCCATGCCCCTAGAGAGAGTCCAAAAGGTCTGAGACAGACAACCCACCGACTGACCCTGCTGACGTAGGGACATTAAATTCTTGATTCTTCCCCTCCTCTCCTTTTCAGTGGTGGGGGGAAGGATACGAAAACCCGTACTGCTGGATCTATACATGACGGAGTCCTTCTGTCACGAACACACACACAGGAAAAGGTAGATCCACTTGCAGTATTTATTAAAGGGTAAATCCGTACTCACAACCAGTCCAGGCAGGGGTCAAAACCATATAAGCAATCCATATACAAAGACAAAACAAGAAATAGGCAGCAACAAGAACGGAAGTGTGGGGACATTAAACAAGGACTCCGTGACACATACTAAAACAGACAGGGTTATATACACAGGGAAATGACAATGCTAATGGGGAATAGGCTAAGTGCAATGATTAGTGACAAGGGACAGCTGAGTGTAATGAGAAGACAAGGATCGTGGGAAATGTAGTTCAATAGTGTGATGGACACCGTGGGGAAGGAGGACATCTAGTGGTGACCCAAGGAACATAAACCAGACACTGTGACACTTCCATAGTATTTTTTTTTTCCTACTACGGAAGTCAATGGGACCTGGTAACTGTTTTGTTACTGACGTTTTTCAAAATATCTTCCTTTGTGTTCAGCAGAGGAAAGAAATTCATACAGGTTTGAAACAACTTGAGGGTGAGTATATGATGACAGAATTTTCATTTTAAAGTGAACTATCCCTTTAATTTAAATTTGCAAGACCAGGCTTAAATGAACTGACAACATAAGTTATATGACTTGTGGTTCTCAAGGACGTACACACACAATCTCAACTAGCTTATCATCGGGACAGGGTCTCTTTTTCCTTACTCCCTTTTTCTGCCGAGTGCCCGCTCGCGGTGTGAAGCATGTGTCTATTCTCCGACATGCACTCTAACTAACAATGCAGCCCTATTTCTGATACCGTGGGGGGCATAAATGTTGCTGTAGGGGGCCACCACGGTCAAATCAACATAGAGAAAACACTGTTTGTAAGTCAGATATGCTTGAATAATAGTAATTATCATATCTACATGTGACATTACAACAATAATAATGAATGTAGTTATACAAACTGAAATTTATTTAAGGTAATGGCCTTCTGTTTATGGTAGAACAAAACTATGTGCAGAAAAGTTTGCAGGAAGGTGGGACATGTCCTAATAAAATATGTCCTAATATGTTAAATTTGATTTTTTTTGTTCATAATTAAAGGTTTTGAAGATTGTATTGGAAAATTTTGATTTTCATTGATCTTCAACAGATATTGCAAAGGAATGTTAGTCACATGTATATGAAGTTCTTAAGTTATTGTCAGAACATTAAAACCTCCATATGTTCACGTGTAAATGTCACGAATTATCACTTGCTTAAATGGTCAGTATTTTGTGATATGTAAAATACCAGATGAGCCACAGACAATGGACAGATGATCAAAAATGAAAAATATATTTCTTACCTCATTTATCCTTCTTCCTGTTAGGGAGTCATATTTGAAAACTTTTTGGCTACTACATTTCCGGCAACCTTAAATGACAAAAAAAAAAAATCTATATTAATTAACCATAAATGTCAAAACTTGAAATGAAACTTTAACAAATTCTGGTAACACTTTACAATAAGGTTCATTAGTTAACATTAGTTAACTACATTAGTTAACGTTAACTAATAATGAACTGCACTTATACAGCATTTATTCATCTTTGTGAATGTTAACTTCAACATTTACTAATACTTTATTAAAATCTTGTTAACATGAGTTAATGCACTGTGAACTAACATGAACAAACAATGAACAGCTTTATTCATATTAACTAACATTAACAAAGATTAATAAATACTGTAACAAATGTATTGCTCATTGTTAGTTCATGTTAGTTAATACATTAACTAATGTTTAATAAATGAACCTTATTGTAAAGTGTTACCCAAATTCTTAACTAAGTTTCATAAAACCTGGGAGAAGAACATTAACCATTGTCCTTGAACTTAGAAAACGTCAGAAAATACAGCTACATAACTAAAGAATACATATTCTTGGCGATTCACACCAAGAACAATAACTATATAAAAAAAAAAAAAAAAAACTTTGTTATCGTTAATATGATAAACTATAACGATAATGACATGGAGAACAATATCGTTGGGGGATGCTTTTAAAGCAATTTTGAGAACAATAAAAAGTTAACAGCCAATAAGAACCCATCACATTTTAGCCATCACATTTATTAACACAAGGTGAGACTTTGCTTATCATTGGTCAGTCTAATGGCGCTTTTCCATTACCAGTACCAGCTCGACTCGACTCGTCTCGCTCCGTTTTCCATTGCAGATAGTACCTCCACAATAGTACCTGGTCGTCATATCGACGCGACACACACCCGCTACCCACACACACAGGACAATGGAGGAAATCGGGTGTATGCTGTTTTACATAATATTAGTAATGGGTATATCACGCAATCTCTGGCCAAACTATTTAAAAATGCCGGGGTTATTCAGGATACTCCGTCTGGCGCGTGCAATGATGACGCAGTGAATAGTGGCGATTCTCGCTGACCAATCAGCAGTCTGCCGTGTTTCACGTCACGTTTTAGTATCGCCTCAGCTTGCTTAGAACCTCGCTGAAGGTGATACGAAAAAAGTACTTGGAAGCAGGTAGCGGTACAACTTTTAAACAGTGGAAAACTGTGTAGTGGAAAAGCGCCATAAGCTACCTGGACTGCCCACTGATGTATGCGTGTATTGCTCATTGCTTTACTCCTAGAGTGTGTGTTCAGTACTTAAAGGTATGTATGCGAGGACAAACTCCTTTGTGTATCAGACTGGCCACTGAAAATCGGGCTGGGCCTGATGCTGGGGCTCGGGCTGGGCCTGATGCTGGGGCTCGGGCTGGGCCTGAGGCAGTGTCGTCGTGGAGTTCCCTACAATATTGTAAGTGTATGTTAATTTTCGATATTTCCCCATCATAAAAAAAACCCAGTTTAAAACTGTCATGACTTAAATTACACAAATCCTACCTTCTTTGATCAATACAAAATTATAGGCCTTTTTCATGGTGGCCACAATTTTTAGGTTATCCTCAGTGGGTGGCAGATGGGTTACCACATCAGCCACCCACTTTCCAGAGGCCTTATCCTTCTTGGCGAAAAAATAGAATTGGGACATAGCCTAATGCACTTAGTTTTTTCAAGTGCACGGAGAACGGAGCACGCTAACGGAGAATTCTCCTCTGAAAATGATTCTTTCTAAAAACTCCGGCCAGAGTTAGAGTGCGGATCGGGCCGACTTTTTCAGTCCGAGCCCGGCCCGCGTCCGACAGAGCAGTAACCGAACCCGACCCGAGCCCGACAGGCATAAAGATATTTATGTTCGAGACCCGAGCCCGACAGTTAAAATCCCATTTTTTTCTCATACTAATGACAATTTTTTTTTATCATGTTTTTTTATTTTTATTATTAGAACACAATTTTTTGCAAAACCCAAATATTAATGACACATGTACGTTTGTTTTTGTAGAAAGCCCGCTTTTATTAATAATCTGGAAGGCATTCAGAAAATACAGATGTGCAATCTGCACATTAGCGCGCCGCACATGGCCAACAAAGCGCACGTTAACACGCACAAACAAAATAGTCATTTGAAATAAAATGAACAAAGCTAGGTCTAACAAAAATGGTCCAAGTTAACAGGACAAAACATTAACGAAACACAAATGCAGCTTATTGAAAAGAAAATCACTCTTACCATTTTTTTCTCCAAAACTTTATGGCTAATAATACTGGAACATAATCCATCCTTCAATGAATGTTTAGGCTAATCCAGGTTCTTATGCAGAAAAAGAATTGCATCAACGGTGGATGGCTTCAAGGCTGTCCTCCTCTGCTCGATGGTTCTGCCAGCAGCGCTGAAGTTGCGCTCACTGCTACTGCTGCTGGCTGGAATAGCAAGGATGCCGCGGGCAAGGACACTTAGCTTTGGGTAGTTGAGTTGATGATCGCTCCACCAGCCCAAAACATCTCTGTCGTCTTGCATTGTATGATTTTGAGTCGAGTACATCTCGACTTCGTCCGTGACTTCTGCCACAGGTACATTTTCCCACTCCTCAAAGTCAACTGCAGCTTTCTTGGGTGCGTGTCCTTCAGTGGCGGTCTCCTCAGTGCGGACGCGGAGGTCACTGAGCTGTCTCCGAATCTCCTGGTGAAGGTCGTCTCTCTCTGAGGAGGACAACATTCGGAGCTGGCTATATTTAGGCCAAAGGTAGGTTGCAATTTTTTGGAGTTCTTGGATCTCCACTTTATGCAAAATCCAACAGAGATGCCGCTCGCGGATGATGGCTTGATAGGGGCTGTCAGTTGTTTTTCTGTGGCAGTGGCGCTTCAGTCGCTCAAACCACAGAAACACCAGGTTTATGGTTGGGTACTGGTCCCCTTCAAGTTCACGCTGGGCATCATAAAATGGTTGCAGGAACTCGATAAGAAAGTCAAGGACATCTGGAGATATGGCATCAATCCGCCTGCCCTCTGCGCGTTCATTTAGTTTTTCGCGTAGTTTTTGATAAACCGAGCGGACAGAATTTAAGGTCAGATAGACCGTGCTAAACCTCGTGTCTGCCATTTGGATGACTGTTTTTGACAGCAAAGCTGCCATGCCTGATTTTTTTACATATTTGACCAGTGCCTTGGTAGCTTGCAGAGTGTCTGCAACAGTTGGAGCATCTTGGGCCAGCTGTGTGGGGTCCAGGGCGTGTCGCATCACTGTATTATAAACGTGATCTTGGCAGTCAAGTCTGCGATATGGTCTGAGGGCACTGATGATGTTTGAGCCTTGGTCTGTCACCCACACCACTTTATTCAGCAAACTCATATCCAGGCCATACTCCGTTAGAAGTCGAATGATTTCTCTCCTTATATTCTCCCCTGTCTTAGCCTCTTCCAGCGGGAATGCGACTGTTGTTAATACGGTGCTTATCATTTTAAATGATCGTGTCACCAAATGGCATGTGATGGTCAAGTAGCTTAATTTGTGGTAGTCCTCCGTCCAGATATCAGTTGTCATTCCGATCGAATTCACCTCAGTCAGAGTGTAATTTAGCTGCTCGATCAGCTTTGTACGTTTCTCTATTGCAGCTCACGGCACCGTTTTGACACAGTGGTGGGGTCAGGCAGTATATCCTGCGCTGTCACTGAACCATATGTAGCACCGATTTGAATAAGCTGCTGGGCCAGCTCAATGAAACCTGCCCCTTCAATGGAACGAAATGGCCTTATGTCTTTACAGCAATACTCAACGCATTTCTCAGTTAGTTTTTGTTTGGCGTGCTGAGGAATTTTTCTTGAGGTACTTGCAAAGGGAATGTTCGGCTGCTGTAGCCCAGGTGACTTACAAGCTCTATCCACATGACGTTGCAGGCTGGAATTCCCGGTCCTCTTGCTGTCATATTTCATGAGTAATCCGCAACACTTACATTTAACATAACCAACAGGTTCATCACTATCGGCCTTGACAACTATGTAGAAATGGTTCCACACAGTAGACTTTCCTTCGTTTTCACTGGTTTTAAAATCTCCCGAGGCCAGCTTCTTTTTAACGTCTTCCATCGTTGCACTAAGCCACATGTAGCCTAATATGCAATATGCGCAATTGCGCATGCCACATGCACGTGTTGCGCGAATGCGCGTTGTCACAGCAATATAAATAATTTCCACACACGATGAATGTTAGGGTAATATTTATTATAATCACAATACAATTATATATGCATCCAGTACTAGTTAAACATATTATAATAAGCTGTTTTAAATGGCAAATATTTAACGTTATCGCGCCGCCGACGTGACCGAACCCGACCCGAACCCGAACATAATTTCTAAATATGTGTCCGAAACCGACCCGACCCGTCGGGTACCGCCGGGTCCCGTCGGGCTCGGTTCGGGTATCCATCCTCTAGCCAGAGTGAAGATTTTGGAAAACTCCGTTTGCACGTTTGCATGTAAACTGAGAAAAACTGAGTTTTAGGCAGTCGACGTCACAGTATTGTCACGACACACACACAAGACACGAAGATCCAATTGCAGTATTTTAATAAGGGGTAATCCGTACTCACAAAACAGTCCAGGCAAGGGTCAAAATCCAGAAAAGCAATCCAACAGACACAAGAAACAGGCAGAAACAGGAACGGAAGTGTGGGGACATTAAACAAGGACTCCGTGACAAACACTGAAACAGACAGGGTATATATACACAAGTGCTAAATGAGGTGACAAGACACAGCTGAACACAATGAACACTAAGTGACAGACAGGATCATGGGAAATGTAGTGAGAATGTGGATGACACCGTGGGGAAGAGGACATCTAGTGGACACCAGGAATACACAAACCAGACACTGTGACATAACCCCCCTCAAGACCCCACAAAAAACAAACAAAACAAGAGTCCAGGCGGGAGGTGGAATGGTGGAGGATCAGGGGGAGGGATGGAGGGCCAGGACCATGAAGGGGAACAGGAACAGGGGATGACAATTTAACCGGCGGCCGTGGCGAAGCAGACAGTCCATCGGGCGGCCAGGGCGAAGCAGACAGTCCATCGGGCGGCCAGGGCGGAGACGACAGTCCATCGGGCGGCCAGGGCGGAGACGACAGTCCATCGGGCGGCCAGGGCGGAGACGACCCCTCGGGCGGCCAGGGCGGTGAAGACCCCTCGGGCGGCCAGGGCGGTGAAGACCCCTCGGGCGGCCAGGGCGGTGAAGACCCATCGGGCGGCCAGGGCGGTGAAGATCCCTCGGGCGGCCAGGGCGGTGAAGACCCCTCGGGCGGCCAGGGCGGTGAAGACCCCTCGGGCGGCCAGGGCGGTGAAGACCCCTCGGGCGGCCAGGGCGGTGAAGACCAAGGCGGAACAGAGACAGACCCTGGTTCAGGAACAGTCACAGACACCACCGGCTCAGGAACTGCAACAGACGACACCGGCTCAGGAACTGCAACAGACGACACCGGCTCAGGAACTGCGACAGACGACACCGGCTCAGGAACTGCGACAGACGACACCGGCTCAGGAACTGCGACAGACGACACCGGCTCAGGAACTGGGACAGACACCACCGGCTCAGGAACTGCAACAGACACCACCGGCTCAGGCTCGGCAGATGTGACGTGAGCAGACACTGGCTCCGGCTCTGGAACAGCAGACACTGGCTCCGGCTCTGGAACAGCAGACACTGGCTCCGGCTCTGGAACAGCAGACACTGGCTCCGGCTCTGGAACAGCAGACACTGGCTCCGGCTCTGGAACAGCAGACACTGGCTCCGGCTCTGGAACAGCAGACACTGGCTCCGGCTCTGGAACAGCAGACACTGGCTCCGGCTCTGGAACAGCAGACACTGGCTCCGGCTCTGGAACAGCAGACACTGGCTCCGGCTCTGGAACAGCAGACACTGGCTCCGGCTCTGGAACAGCAGACACTGGCTCCGGCTCTGGAACAGCAGACACTGGCTCCGGCTCTGGAACAGCAGATACCGAAGGTCTGAAGGACGTCTCCAGGATCCGAGCCAAACGCTCCAAATAACCCCCGGCCATGAGGATGGGCATCTCCAGATCTGTCTCCGGCTGGGCAGACGTGACGCAAACGGTCTCTGGCTGGGCAGACGGGACGTGAACAGTCTCTGACTGGGCAGACGGGACGTGAACAGTCTCTGACTGGGCAGACGGGACGTGAACAGTCTCTGACTGGGCAGACGGGACGACAGCGGGCTGTTTGTGGACGGCCTCCGAGACGACAGCAGGCTGTTCGGGGACGGCCTCCGGGACGACAGCCGGCTGTTCCGGCACGGCCTCCGGGACGACAGCCTCCGGGTCCTTGGGGAGGCTAAAAGTCTTCCTCCTCCTCCGACGGAAACGTGCAGGCTCTGGACTGGACGGGCACCACGGCGAACAGTTCTCTGGGCTGGGCGGAATCAGCGGCGGATGGAACTCTGGGCTGGACCTCACCAACCCAGGGCCGAAGAGGGGCCAGAGTGGAGAATGGTGTCTTGATTCCTTTCGACCACCTCCTCCACTGCGGCCTCCACGGGTACCGCGAAATTTGACCAATCGGGTCCCCTCAAAAAATTCTCTTCTCTCCCGCTCAGTGGCTGGGGAAGAGATATTGCGAGACATACCGCTGGATCTTGTTGTGACGGAGTCCTTCTGTCACGACACACACACAAGACACGAAGATCCAATTGCAGTATTTTAATAAGGGGTAATCCGTACTCACAAAACAGTCCAGGCAAGGGTCAAAATCCAGAAAAGCAATCCAACAGACACAAGAAACAGGCAGAAACAGGAACGGAAGTGTGGGGACATTAAACAAGGACTCCGTGACAAACACTGAAACAGACAGGGTATATATACACAAGTGCTAAATGAGGTGACAAGACACAGCTGAACACAATGAACACTAAGTGACAGACAGGATCATGGGAAATGTAGTGAGAATGTGGATGACACCGTGGGGAAGAGGACATCTAGTGGACACCAGGAATACACAAACCAGACACTGTGACAAGTATGCGACAGAACTTGCACTGTGTCAAAAGTGCAACCTATATTTTCGGGATTCTGATTGCCTAACGTGGGCTTGAGCTTCTCGTTACACTGCCACCTATAGGTTTGGCATGCTCTTGACGGCATATACACGGGTTCGTGTAAACAAACACTTTTCTCAAAACGGAGAGGGTGAAATGTCAGTTTATGAAAATAACCGGCCACGTGTAAACGTAGCCTGAGACAAGCGTACCTCTGTTTGTTGACACTTTGACAGCATCCCTCCACCACCCCATCTCCTCACTTCTAGTCCTAAATACTTTTATAACAACGGGGGAAGTACTCTGGGTTCGGGCAAAAATCCCGAGCTCGGAGTCCTCCCCCGAACAGCACACCAAATAATTGATGTAAGTGTGAACTCGTGAAATATGTACTCTATACCAGTGGTTCTCAAAGTGGATTTGCTTTGAATGAGAAAGTTGTGCTTTATCGTTAATAAATGATTATCAATGACGATGTAATGATCTAGAATCTACATATAAAATATTGATTATAAATGCACTAATAAATTAAAACATTAACATTTAACTTTTTTGTGATTATGACTAATCAAGTCAATCTGTTGTGAATCACTTGAATCACTTCGCTCAGATCATGATGAACCGTTCTTCCTGCTGCTTAGCTTGGCTTATTTGCCATTAAGATAGCCGATGAACGTGGATAAATGTTTGAGTCAGTCCACATCATTAAGTTATTCAAAACCCAAAGTTGACTAAAGACCAAGTTATTACACACCAGCTAGAAAACACGGAATAGTGAACCCAGACACAACTTCAGAGAATAGAAATGGCATCAAAGTATACAAACTGTAGCAAGCATATGCTTAATTGTTTTAATTATGAGGGGGTCCTTTGACATTTTTCTTCCACACAAAGGGTCCTTGGCACAAACAGTTTGAGAACCCCTGCTTTATATAACCAATATTCATGTAATGTTGTGCTGGATGCTGATGGTCTAGTAGTTAGCAATCTGGGTTTCTAAAGGGAACACTAAAAGTCCTGACACCCTTCAAAATAATTATATTGATTGGACACACACAAAACAAAATATGATAACAAAAATAAATTTAGACTGGACTCCCCCTTTATGGCCACCCATCCACCTGATCTAAACACTCTCCTCCCCCCCTTGGTCGGTCTACCTGTCTCTGCCCACGGGAAATGTAACTTGGGGGACAAACAGAAACACTCATTTGGGAATGCCACCAACGCTCTACAGAACCTGGTCTCAGTCCTACTCGAGTAGGTATGGTTGAATCCTTTCCACTTTTAACACGAAATTACTATCTCCCCTGTAGTAATTAAAATGCTTTTTTAAGTTGTGGCTTTGACATAGGACACCTGGAATATGGCCTTGCTTTTAACAACACATATGTTGCACACAGCATGGCTTTCATGCATGTCCTGAGTTATTTTGCAATGTCATCATGCACTTTCTCTCAAATTAACGCAGAGCAAGGCACTATAAGTGTAAGATGCAATATTCATATGCTAGGGGTGGTAGTGCAAGGTAGGAGCATGTTATCTACTTACATAATCATGCAATACTGTCTTTAATAGTGACTCTGAGTCTGAATTCTGTGATCTGCCTTTAGCAGAGACAGAGACTTCAGTCACACGCATACTGAAGTACCTGTGTGGTACTAAAGCAAGGTTATATTTACAATGTAGCCAGTTGTATATGTAAACAAATGTCCATGAGCGCCTGGTCAAAAAGAAAGTCTATTCCATGCATGTCAAGCAAATTACAAATTAATTAAAATAATATGTTACACCAATGCCATCTATGACTATAATGACAGATTCAACTTATTTTTGTAAAATGAGGCCCTTGCCCTATCACACAATATTAATGAAAGTGAAACAAATCATATTGCTTAATGAAATATGAGCATTTCTACTTACTGCAATATGGGCAGAGTCCACCACTCTTCCCGCATTTCTATTTTTTAGGATCCTTTCCCCCCACTTCCTGTCCAGAGTCACTTTTTTGGATGCTCCTTTGTTTTTTTGGGAGATGGCTGCAAATCAAGAGCTGCAGGTTTTGCGGCTCACCTGTGTTGGTAAAAGTATACCAAAGTGAGACATCAGATCCACAGTCACAGAGAAGAAGTACAATCAAGATACAGTTTAATTTGGCTGTATACAGGAAAGAGAGGAACACACGAAGCACAATGCAATTCAGAATATGCGTCTCTAGATTGACACAGGATTATTATTATTATTATTAGAATCATACAGTGAAAGTGGCAGATGTACAGTAGGAGACACCTAGGCTACTCTAATCAATGTTGCTTATGGCGTTTGGTGCAAAACAAGCAATCAAAATATATATCAACCAGACGTCTTACATTATCACTGTTTTGTAACAGTACAGATATCATACAGGGTCATTTAGTAGGAGCATACTTTAGTGTCCAATTGACCTAATAATGAGAAATGTAGAACATGAAAACCACATATTTGAATATTGGACATAATGCTCTGGCTCTATTCCACTTTCCCTCACCTGGTTAGGTGCTTGGCAGGAGGGGCAAGGCTTGAACTTCCTTCGAGACATTTTGAAATCCACACACACACACACACACACACACACACACACACACACACACACACACACACACACACACACACACACACACAGTGAGCAGCTAACTTTAAGGTTAACTGGTAGCTAATTTAGCGTCACTGCAACAAAAACCATGCACTTATATCAGTCTCTATCCCATGCATTTTCTACAGTGCACTTTAGACAGCGTCAATAAACACAACACAACTTATTGCCATAATCGATCACTTTTCATACGTCATTGTTATATATTTTCTAATTCACCTATTTTGGAAGCTAATATATATATATATTAGGGCTGTCAAAAGATTAATCACGATTAATCACATCCAAAATAAAAGTTTGTGTTTGCATAATATATGTGTGTGTGCTGTGTATAAGTATTTATATATATATATATAAAACACACACAATCATGTATATATTTAAGAAAAATGTGTTATACTTATATATAATATAAATTATATAAATGTATATACAGTATATAAATGCAAATATTTCTTAAATGTATACATGAATGTGTGTGTATTTATACATAATAATGATACACAGTACACACACATATATTATGGAAACACAAACTTTTATTTGACAGCCCTAATATATATATATATATATATATATATATATATATATATATATATATATATATATATATATATATATATATATATATATATATATAATATGAATCAGTCAGTAATTTATGACAGCATTACTTATATTATTTATACATATGAATTGTTTTATTTCATATTGAAAAATTGTGATGAGCCACAATGTAGTACTTATGAAATAATTTGTATTGTTAATTATGGATTTATTTTGGGTGTTTATTATATAATTTTGTGTGGATTTTTTACAATTTTAGGACCATTTTTAACAAACCAATCTGGCAACACCGTTCTTCATTCTGAACATTTATAATGTTGGATAATAGTTGACTTGTGGGCTAATGTCTAATACTGAAAATCTTACATTCCCCTATGATTGTACATTACATGATTATAAATTCAATTAGCTAACTTTGATAGCCTGCACATTTGGTGCAGAAACTAGCTGTATTTTTATAATGTCTTCTATCATTTATATCGTCATAAGAAATGGCCACATTACAAATCTAAAGTTTCTAAACACAACTTCTTGTCCTGATTCAACAGTTTTTGATGTATAAATGTAAGAATAGTATCCATCTCTATTAATTAACCCTACTTACCGAGTGGAAAATCGCAATGGACCTTGGGATCGCCCATACGGTGACGTCAGCGTTATTAATTTAGAGGATTTAATAAAAATAAAAAAAAAGATTAATTGATCACAATCGTAGCATATTATTTATATATATTTAGTAAAATCAACAAACCAGATAAAAAAATACGTTATCCAGATACTAGTTAAAGCAGTGTCCTACCTATAACAAGAAAACGCTTAAACTGCTTACTTGCACGCGACTGGAGCGTTGTTAAACTCACCTTTTAATGCCGTTTTACCTGCAGTTGAGCGTTTCTAAGGTCAAACTCACCTCTGAATGCCGTTTTACCTGCAGTTGAGTGTTGTTTAACTCACCGCTGAATGCGGTTGCACACCATGTGCGTTGTTAAACTCACCGCTGATAAACGCGCTATAAACCTTTGCGCAGAGGGCACTTTGATATCAGATTGCGAGGGTTTTTAAACATAAAAAAACAGTTGGAGGGGCAGATAAAAATGATATGGGGGCCGCCATTTGACTCGCCCTGGCATAGATAATTTTTTTGTAGCCTATTCCTTTTTATTTGTATTTATTGTAGTCTTGACCCATAATGCAGACAACAGATTGCGGTGTGCTGACCCAAGACGTCAAATTTCAACGCTGTTGGGTTCTATAGAAGTCTATCGGACTACCCTGCACGTTGAAAAATGACGCCAAAGGTATACCCAGTGCGTTAAAAAGTGACGCCATGGTCCCTTGACCATGCGTCAGACATTTGACGAGAAGGGAGTGAGACTGTGTTGCTCTCCAGCATTTTTTTTTTAAGTTTTTTTTTTTAACTAATTTTAAGCGATTTTAAAGGATTTTAAAAGGATTTTGAAGGAGTTGGAAAAAGGATTGTCCTCACAGGTTTGGAGACTACGCTTCTGTTTGCTCTGCTGATTTCTTCCAACGATCGACGTGCAACAGGCTGATATCACTCGGTCCCTGTCTTCGGTTCATGGTTTGGAAACTATGTAACTGTTTTTTCTACCGTTCCTGTTAAGATCTGCGCCGAAGGACGTGCACAAGGGTGATACCACCTGATTCCTGTCTTTTGTTAATCCATCCATGGTAGGATTGAGCGTCTTCTAACTCTGGATTATAAACGGAAGCTGATAATGCTATCCCTGTTGACTTTCTTGGTTTGTTTGACTCTCCCTGCTAATCATCGTCAACTTCAATCATATCATTCCTTCGGCATGGCTTTATACTATTCATCATTCGACTTGCTATGTTTAAGATTCTCGTCCCGCTTGCCAGCCGGTGTTTATAATCAATGTGCTGCCCTGGGAATTACGTGCCGACCGCGGTATGTGCATCGTGGTTCACGCCGCTGTTATAGCGATTTTCAGATGGCTTCCTCTGACAGTTCTATTCCGGTCATTTGGTCATCTCACTGCCATCAACTGAAAGGTCAAAATTATGAAAAACGGGGAGTTAATGTAAACAATCTTAGCATGTTAAAATATACTCCCAGTGTCTCGTTGGAAAAGACAGAAATCACCTCCATAAAAATGGGTCTCTTAAATGTACGTTCTGTATCAAACAAGGCTTTTGTTTTGAATGATTTTATAATGTCACGTTCGCTGGACTTTTTGTTTATTACTGAGACCTGGTTGAAACCTGGTGATCAGATGGCTCTGGGTGAGCTGACACCACCAGGCTGTGACTTTTTGAACTCTCCACGGACCTCAGGACGAGGAGGTGGGCTTGCCACTTTTTTCCGAGACACTTTTAAATGCAGACTACTATCCACACAAACATATCCGAGTTTTGAGGTACAGTTATTGAAGATTGATACTGTGGATTCTTTTTTCTGTGCTTTGGTATATAGACCTCCCAAACTGAATAAGGATTTCATCCAGCAATTTTCAGATTTTCTCTCTGGTTTGGTGTCTAGCTGTGATAAACTTCTGGTCCTTGGGTATTTTAATATTCATCTATGCTGCTTATCAAAGCCATTGGTTAATGAATTTCTTTCTCTTATTGAATCTTTTCATTTTACACAACATGTTACTGGTTCTACTCATAAGAAAGGTCATACATTAGATCTTGTATTATCATTTGGTATTTCTGTTTCAAACCTTGAAGTTTCAGATGTGGGCATTTCTGACCATTATTCAGTGGTATTCGATGTGGTTTGTTCTTATATCCATCCAATCTCTTCTCAGCCTTTACATTATGTTAGGTCCATTAATTCTACAACTGCAAACCTTTTTTCAGAATTGTATTTATCGCATGTTACAGACAAAGCCTTTGGAGAGGACATTGAAGTGCAGGTTGAGGTTTTTTCGAAGTCATGTACTTCTGTTTTAGATTGTGTTGCCCCTCTCAAACTAAAGAAACACAAGGGAACCTCTTAACCTTGGCTAAATAATGTAACTCGCACTTTTAGACAAGAATGTAGAAAAGCTGAACGGAAGTGGAAGAGAGATAAACTTCAAGTTTCCTCTGAGATGTTGAAAAATTCTTTGGTTAACTATCAGAAAGTAGTAAAAGAGGAAAAAATTAAATTTTACTCTAAGGTAATTTCAGATAATGCAAATCGGCCAAAAGTACTATTTGACACAATTGATTCTATTTTAAACCCCTCAAGGAATGTAATGAGAGATGCCACACAAGAGACTTGTGAAGATTTTTTATTGTTTTTTACTCAAAAAATTGAGAAGATCAGAGGTAAAATAATACCTGTACATTCCTGTTCATTAATTAATCCTGCGCTGTCTAATATTTTTTCTAATTTTGAACCAGTTTCACCAGCGCAGCTGGCAGATATTGTCTCTAAAATGAACGGAGGTAGCTGCAGACTGGATGTTCTACCTACTCATCTTTTTAAAGATGTTTTTCCAACTGTGAGTTCTAGCCTAACAGCTATAATTAACAGTTCTCTAATGAACGGAGTGGTACCTAACAGTTTTAAACATGCAATTCTTCATCCCTTGTTAAAAAAACCTAACTTGAATCATACAGCATATCACAACTATAGGCCAATTTCTAAATTGCCTTTTATCTCGAAAATTTTAGAGAAAGTGGTCTATTCACAGCTATATTCATATCTGAGTACTTGTGATGTTTTAGATGCATTCCAGTCAGGCTTTAGGACCTGTCATAGTACAGAATCAGCACTGCTCAAGGTCACCAATGATATATTATTATCGTTGGACTCTGGATCACATGTTGTTCTGGTTTTATTGGATCTGAGCGCTGCCTTTGATACAATAGATCATGAAATTCTTCTCAATCGTCTGGAGTGTTGGGTTGGTGTGCAGGGTATAGCTCTTCAGTGGTTTGCTTTGTATTTAAAAGACAGGACAGTTGCTGTAAATCTGGGAGACTTTTCTTCCACATTGGCCCCTTTAGCTTGTGGTGTCCCTCAGGGGTCGATTTTGGGACCGCTGCTTTTTTCACTCTACATGCTTCCTTTAAGCAGTGTTTTTCGAAAGTATAGCATTTCATATCATTGCTATGCAGACGATCTCCAATTCTACTTTCCAGTGAAGATAAGCTAGATAAAACATGCTCGTTGGACAAAGCACAGGAATGTTACAGTGACATTAAACTCTGGCTATCTAGCAGCTTTCTCCAATTAAATGAGAGTAAAACTGAGGTTTTGATCATAGGCTCTCCCGTCTCGTCTGGCTTTCCTGATCATTTGGGTTCTTTATCCCTAAAGAATGAGAATCATGTAAAGAGTTTAGGGGTAATCATGGACTCATTACTTAATTTTAAGAAACAGATTGGTGCCGTTGTCAAAGGAAGCTTTTTTAACCTGAGATCAATTGCTAAAGTAAAGCATTTTTTACCAAGTAAGGATTTAGAAATTGTAGTTCATTCTTTTATTACATCTAAGCTTGATTACTGCAATTCTTTATATATTGGTCTCCCCCAGACTCTGCTTGTCCGCCTGCAGTTAGTGCAGAATGCGGCGGCAAGGCTTTTAACGGGGGTGCGAAAAAGAGAACATATTACTCCGGTACTGCAATCCCTACATTGGCTTCCGGTCAAATTTAGGATTGATTTTAAAATTCTCTTGTTTGTTTACAAGGCATTGTCAGGCCTTGCCCCCCAGTACATCAGTGATCTTATAGTTCCTTACTCTACTTTTAGAGCTCTCAGGTCCTCCGATCAACGACTTTCAAAGGTACCGCGTTGTAATTTAAAATCAAAAGGAGATCGCGCTTTTTCCGTGGTGGGTCCCAAACTCTGGAATAGTCTCCCATTCCATGTGGGGTCAGCTCCATCGATTACAACTTTTAAGTTATTTAAAAACATATTTATTTTCTTTAGCTTTTGAATAAATTACGTTTGTTTTGTTGTATGACTTTCATGTTATTATTTTGTAAAGCACTTTGGGGCAACGTCTGTTGTTTAAAAAATGTGCTATATAAATAAAGTTGCTTGCTTCTCCCTCTCGGTGGCTGGGGAAGAGACACGAAAACCCATACCGCTGGATCTATGCATGACGGAGTCCTTCTGTCACGATCCACACACAGATGAAACAGTTAGATCCAAGTGCAGTATTTATTGGGGAAATCCGTAACTCATAACAGTCCAGGCAGGGGTCAAAGTCCAAATAAGCAATCCGAAACACAAAACTATAAACAGGCAAAAGACAGCGTGGAACCAGACCTCAAAAGTGGTGTGACTAATAACAAGGACTCCGTAACAAACACTGGATACCAGGGAACATAAACCAACACTGTGACAAAAGTTGACTAAAAAGAGGAATACAAAGTCATCTTTTGAAAATTGATCTTAATGCCTTAATTAAAAAAATGAGGAAAAATCCAACCTTTAAGGACACCAATTTTCTTTGTGAATGAATAATGTATCGTAAATAAATAAATGTTCTTCCTTAAAAACCCCTTTCTATGCATGGGATCACCAGTGATCCTGCATTCGTGTTTTGTTAATTTCATTACTAGTTAAAACATCACACTCTTACTTAATCTGGACAATATTAGCTTTTTTAGGAAGGTTTAAAACTCCAGTTTCGATATTTGACCACTGTTTATGATTAAACTGGTTTGCAGTGACATTATTTCTTAATTTATGCCAGCTAGTGCAAAATAATTAATCTGTAACGTTCGTTATTTTGAATAGAAATCATTACTCATAAAACATTCATTCTCGTTTTCTCCGGTTTATTTGTGTTCAAATACATAAAATCTAAAGAATCCGCCAGGGCAATTATTAGAATGGTGCGCATATTTGGAGAAATAATGAATAATTATCACAATCTAGTAATCTATTTATTCATACAGAATACAAATTTCTATTCAGTTTCCAGTGATTTAAGCGATCTAAAGTGCCAAACAGCGAACGGAGCTAGATATGTGTCTCCTCTTCCTGGATCGCGTGAGATTTGACCTCGGAGCGCTATGATTTGCTGAACAGCTGTCAATCATCTCCACGTGTTCACCGTGACCTCTTCTGCATGACGCGTCCTGGACGCGTCCTGTCTATACTTCCTCATTCTGGATTTCCATGATAAACAAAGCGAAAGTGAGATTTCTTCACCGAAACAAGAAGCTATTAAATGCACGATTGAAGTATATGTGTTTTGTGTGTTGTTTTCGTGCGTTTCGGGGTATTTTTATATGAATAAAAAATAAAGGTGAGGCTAAGCATAGCTCATAGCTTCATATAAAATGCTAAAAATGACATATTTCAAAATCTTTTTTTGACTTGAAACCATTTTAAACCGTGACCGGAATATGATACAAATACTCGATGGTGTTTTAAAGTGAAAATAAAAATAAAAATAAAAGTGTTTAAATAAAAGTGTAATATTAATAAATTAAATTGTGTCATGTAGCTGGAGGCTAACGTTAGCTACGTGTTGTGCTGCACCTGCTACACGAGCTTTCTATTCCTTATATGTATATATTTTTTAAAGAATTCGCATTTAAAGTAATAATATATTTTTGGTGTTGTTTGTTTCCTAACAAGAGTAAAGTTAATGGGTGGATTATTCGTGCACATTAGGTGTCAATGGCCAAGCATTATGCCAGAAGAACGGCTATAATCTGGCTGGATTCAAACAAAAGAATAAGGACAAAAGAATAATGAAGATTAAGTCTTATACCGGCAGAGGTGTGAAAGGTTGGTCGATTTAAATGAAAAGAACATGAATGGGGCCAGTTCTCCTCGCCAGACATTAGTCAGGGACTGTAAATGAGTGTTTATTACAGGCAATACATATTTGATGAGAATCTTTTAGCCTTCTCCAAAGTCTCCCCTGATATGGTCTCACAATAGGCTTCACAAAATGCATAATTTTAGATATATCATTCTCAGATTTGAAATGAAGCATGACCACAGTTGTGGCTACACTTTAGTTGTGGTAATAAGTTGCTATCTTAAATTCACATAATATTTTTATACATTTAATAAATATATTCTTAATATTTGTTGTTTTTGTTTTATGTTTGAGCTTATATATCTCAATATTAATAACAGTCTGGTTAATTTTGAGTCTTGAACTGTAAACTCTCAAGGGTTGGCTTTCTAAATATATGTTGGTTATGTGTCTATTCAGAATGACTTCAGAAGCTGCAACCTTTTTATTCTGGGTATGTCATGTATGCCAAAATTGGGGGTGCTGAGGAAGTAAAACACAGTGTGCATAAGTCAGGACACCCCTATGTTAATGTCACGGGGTGACAAAAACCTGAACAGGACCAAGATCCTGGTGAATGCACTGCAAATTTGTTGCCATGGCAGCGAGGCCAATTGCCTGAGTGACAGCAGGTGTGGGGCAATTACAGGGAACGCTGTGAGAGGGACACATGTTCAGATGGGGCTTTAAAAGCAGAGAGAACACAGACTGTGGGGTGGTTCCCCTCCCGTGTGGTACTGTGTTTGTCAGCGGGTTGTTCTTTTTATTGAGGCTGGGCTGTGGAGGGACGAAGATCGAAGCTAAGGAAGAGAAAGGAAGGAGTGAAGGATTCGTCAGCGAAGACCTAAGGAATATCGTCAGCAGTGGGAAAGACGCAAGTGATGAGTATTGGATCCGTTGTTTATATGCACTAACACTGAAGTGGTGTTGAGAGTTTGGAAGTGTGTGGCACGAGTGAATTATTACACCGAGTGAATTGTTGATCTGTCTCCAACTTCAGTCCTCTCTTTGCCGAATGTAACAACCGCTGCACCATTCTTCTGCTTTTCCTGGAGCGACGTCGAGCCCTAGCCAAAGACGAGATTCGACCTGGTGGGAGAAAGACCGGTGGGTGAGTGCGGGCCCTAATGCACGGTGTGTGAGTGGAATTACAGTGCCTAAAGTGACGATTCACCCGGTTTGTGCTGTGAAGTGAAAATTGTTGTGTGGAGAAGTAATAGAAGTCTGCCGTGCACTCTTCCCATACAGTCTTCCACCCGCTGTCTCCAAAGGAAAGTTGATAAAGCCAGAGTCCAATTTCCTCTGTGCGCAGACCCGGCTCTGTTAATGCTGAGCGCTTCACGCATCGCGGAACTGTTAAAATCGTGCTGTGTTGTTCCAGTGTCCAGCCAAGTGGAGTGTTTCCGTCCAAAGTGTCCTCTCCGCCTGGTGGTCTCCACACGCCCCTATTGGAAGCCTTTGCCCTGTTCAGAGGAAAAGAGAGGTATATCAGTTGAAGTTTCATGTACTGTTGAAACCGTTAAGACTTTCCTGTACTGTTTCAGTGCTCAACGAAGCGGAGCGTTTTCGTCCAAAGTGCTCTACCTGCCTGGTGGTCTCCACACGCCCCTATTGGAAGCCTTTGCTCTGTTCAGAGGAAGAGAGAGGTATATCAGTTGAAGTTTCATGTACTGTTGAAACCGTTAAGACTTTCCTGTACTGTTTCAGTGCTCAACGAAGCGGAGCGTTTTCGTCCAAAGTGCTCTACCTGCCTGGTGGTCTCCACACGCCCCTATTGGAAGCCTTTGCTCTGTTCAGAGGAAGAGAGAGGTATATCAGTTGAAGTTTCATGTACTGTTGGAACCGTTAAGACTTTCCTGTACTGTTTCCGGGCTCAACGAAGTGGAGTGTTTTCGTCCAAAGTGTCCTCCCCGTCTGGTGGTCTCCACACGTCCTCCATTGGAAGTATCGGCTTGGAAACGGAAAGAAAGGTACCTCAGCTGAGTGTTCATATACTGTCGAACAGTTAAACCTTGCCATATCGTTCCAGTGACTCGCCCGCCCCCACACTTGCATACCTACCTGTTTCCAGTCCGAATGGGGTTCGTATGACCCCGACCCCCGCTGGAGTCCCGTGGAGAAGTACCTACCGAGCGACCTACCTGGACGGAGCGAGGACCTCCCCTGAGCCCCCCTTCAACGAGCCCACGGCCCATCAGTATCGTTCCCCCCCTCCCATCCCAGGAGGTCCAGGGACGCGTGAACTGCCCTGGCGGCAAGAAGAACTTTTAATTAGGACTTATCCAATTGACCAATTTTAATATAATAAAGTATTGTCGTTATTTTTATTCCCTTGTCTGTCTGGTCCTTGACCCGTTCCTCGAGGTGGTTCCCGGTTTTCAGGGGTGGGTGCAGTCTGGCTTGGCCCGCCCCGACCTGTGACAGAACTTGGCGTAAGTCGGCAGGGTTACCACCTCGAGTGGAGCGATCAAGGACCTAGATGGCAGAAGAAGAAGAGCCAGTGGCCCGACAGCCAGTTATGCCTTTCTTTATGGGGGCCCCCGTGGGCCCAGAAGTATGGAGGTCCAGGGTCAGAATTGAGCCTGTCTGCATGGAAGACCCAGGTCGAATACCTGGCAGGGCTCCAAGGGCTAAGCGCCCCTCAGAAGGTACAGTTTGTGCTAAATTCATTGGAAGGAGAAGCAAGAAGAGAAGTACAGGCAGCGCCGGAAGCAACCCGCATCACGGTCCAAGCCATCTTTGATTTTTTCACGGGGCAATACGGAGACACCACCCCGGTAGCTGTCCTGAGAACACAATTCTTTAATTTTAGGCAAGGGCCTCGACAAACTGTTCGGCCATTCACGTTGCAACTGAGGGAACAGTTTACCAGGCTAAGGAGAAGACAGGATCACGGCCTGGGGGACGAGGAAACCCTACTGCGAGATCAGTTTCTGTTGGGATTACGGGAGGGTCCCGTGCGTCAGAGTCTGCGGGTGCAACTGAGACGGAAGCCTGACCTCACGTTCGAAGAGCTGCGGCAAGAGGCTCTAGCCCTCGAGCGTGACCACACCGAAGGTATGGATCCCCCCAGCTGTCTGGCTGCGAACGCTGTCAGTGGGCCTTCGGCCCCTGTTACTTCCGATTGGAAGCATGCCCTCCGGGAAGAACTAAAAAGGGATATCCGTGAGCAAATGTCTGAACTGTCTAAGTCTGTCGTTGAAGAACTCCGCCGAGAACGCCTCCATTCATTGCCCTCACCGCGGGAGCGAGCCTACTCCGACGGGAGTCGCCCTCCAGAACGTCATTTCACTCGACCCACGGGTCCCCGATTCCAGTGGGACGAACAGGGGCGTCCTATCTGCAACGGTTGTGGAGAAGCCGGACATTACGTTCGTCAGTGCCCTTCCAGACGCGCTTCGCAAGGGGGTTTTTAGAGTCTCCGGCCACTGTGGGTCAAGTGGTCGGGACCCCCTTTTTAGACCCCTCGTCTTCCAAACTGTCTAAGGAACGCCTGGTGGGCCGTTGTCCGGTCATCATGGTTCAAGTCAATGGCCAGAAGGTGCAGTGTCTGTTGGACACGGGGTCGCAAGTCACTCTGTTCGCGGAGAGCCTAGTCCAGGAACTATTCGGCACCCAGGGTCGGCCGACGACCGAAGCCCCCTGGTTAACTCTGCGGGGGGCCAATGGTCTCGACATCCAGTACGTGGGATACGTGGTGACGGACCTGGAAATTCACGGCATGGTCGTACCCCAGAAGGGAGTGGTAGTGGTTCGCGACGTCTGCCTGGGGTCTCATCGCGCCCTGTTGGGCATGAATGTCATTTCCGAATGCTGGGAGGGGCTGTTCCAGAGCGGGCCGGCTCGGCCCATTACAACGCCTGAAGGCAGGGAATGGGATCGCATTAGAGCTGACTGTCGCCGAGTTTGCCTGGCCGAACAGCAGGGGGACCGGGAGAGCACTGGAAGAGTGGCTTGTCGCTATGCGTTGTCCATCCCGGCTCGAAGCGAGGCGATGGTTTGGGTCCGGGTGCCCCCTAGACTTTACCACCCGGGAGAGTGGGTGCTGGTGGAACCGCACAACGACGGTCCTAAGGTGGAGGTGGCCAGAGGACTGGCATCCACCCAGGGCAGCCGAGTCCGGGTGAGAGTCCGGAATACGAACCCTTTCCCGATCCAACTGCATCGTCATCAGTGTCTAGCCCGAGTTACCTCAGTGTTACCCCAGCAAGTGCAAGATCCAGGAGGAGTCCAGTTCAGTCAAGTGGGCCCGACCGTCGTGGAGGTTGCGTTGGCGCAGACGGGGACACACAGAAGAGAGGCTAGAGAAGGACTGCCGGCCCACCTTGGGGGTGAGTCCCTACGGGGAGAAGGACTGGAGGAGGATCAAACAAGACGGCTCAAGGCTTTTCTATCAAAATGGCCACAGTTGTTCTCCACCCATGACGAGGACTACGGGTGTACTGACATCGTTCAGCATCAAATCCCCACTGGAGAAGCCACGCCCAGTAGAGAGCGCTACCGACCGGTACCCCCAACATTATATTCTGAGGTTCTTCTGCGGGGGATGCTGGATAGAGGGATCATCCGCGAGAGCAGTAGTCCTTGGGCGGCCCCGATTGTTCTGGTGAGGAAGAAAACAGGCGCATGGAGATTCTGTGTGGATTATCGGAGGTTGAACCGAGTGACGAAGCGGGACGCTTTTCCATTGCCTCGAGTTGAAGATTCCCTCACCAGTCTCACACAGGCGGCCTGGTATTCCACACTAGACTTGGCGAGCGGATACTGGCAGGTACAGGTGGACGAGCGGGACCGGGAGAAGACGGCCTTCACGACTCCCTTTGGGTTATATGAGTGGGACCGGATGCCGTTCGGCCCTGCAACGCCCCCGCCACGTTCCAACGGCTGATGCAGCGCTGTCTGGGGGGCCAGCTAATGGATACCGCTCTTGTGTACCTGGACGACGTGATTATCTATTCCCCTGACTTCGAGACTCACCTTCAGCACCTTGGGCAAGTGTTCCGCTCCCTCGAGAAGTACGGGCTGAAGCTCCAACCGGATAAATGTCAGCTTTTTCGGAAGAAGGTAAAGTTCCTGGGCCATATTGTGAGCGCTGCAGGAATCGCTGTGGACCCGGAGAAGGTGTCGGCTGTACATGGGTGGACTGCCCCGAAGACCGTGCGCCAGGTTCGATCCTTCCTCGGCTTTGTAGGGTACTACCGGCGCTTCATTAAAGATTTCTCTAAGATCGCCAAACCCATGAACCAGCTGCTGGGTGGAACGGGACACACCAAGGGCCGAGGGTCCCCAGTGATTCGGTGGGATCCAGCCTGCGAGACCGCCTTCCAGAGGCTCAAGCGGGAGTTGTTGCAAGCACCCATTCTGGCATACGCCGACTTCACCCAGCCCTTTATCCTCTACACTGACGCCAGCCACTTGGGCTTGGGGGCTGTCTTAGCTCAGAAACAACAGGAGGAGGAAAGAGTCATTGCCTATGCGAGCCGGAGTTTACACCCCGCAGAGAGGAACGATGCCAACTATAGCTCCTTCAAGCTTGAGTTACTGGCCATGAAGTGGGCGCTCAGTGAGAAGTTCAAGGACTACCTATGGGGAGCAAAGGTGACCGTGGTGACTGATAACAATCCACTGGTACACCTGCAAACTGCCAAGCTGGGGGCGGTGGAACAGAGGTGGGTGGCACAACTGGCCAACTTTGAGTACCAGCTTCAGTACCGGCCAGGAAGGGAACATACAAACGCTGATGTACTGTCTAGGTGGCCTGAAGGAGGATCGGAGGGTCCGGGACCCATGCTTGAGGTGGACCGTGACGAGGGAATGATGGTGGGCATTGTGGAGGCACCGGGACCACCATCGGAGGAACCGCCCGCAAGTTGGGGATGGGACCCACAGCGCTGGAGGATGCTGCAGGGCGAGGATGAGGACCTGTCACTGGTCCGGGTCTGGCTGGAACAGGACAAGTGGCCGGAGGGTGCGGGACGCCGGGCTCAAACCCGAATCGTGAGGGGCCTGCTGGGCCAGAAGGAGAGGCTCCACCTGAAGGAGGGGGTGATTTGTCGGTCCTTCCAGGACTCACGCTCGGGTGACCCGATCTGTCAAGTGGTGGTCCCCGAGGGAAGATGTCACGCTCTGCTGGAGGCTTATCACACCAAGCTTGGTCACCAAGGAAGGGAGAGGACGACGGCACTCCTGCGACGCCACTTTTACTGGCCTGGGATGGAGGGAACCACGAGGACTTACCTGCAGGGCTGCCCGCGCTGCACCTTGTTTAAAGCCAGGAAAGAGACACGAGCTCCATTGGTCCCAATTCGAGCCAGAGCACCGATGCATATCCTCGCTATGGACTATCTGACGCTGGGTCGGCCCGGTCGATCGCATTCAAAATCTTTTAGTGATCACCGACCTGTTCACTAAATATGCCTGGGCCATCCCAACTCTGGACCAAACCGCCATTACCACCGCTAATGCCCTGTGGAGGCACGTCATCCAGCCCTTCGGGTGTCCTGAAGTGTTCCATTCAGATCAAGGGCCAAATTTTGAATCCAGGGTAGTACATGAGTTGTGCCAACTGTACGGATGTAAGAAGACCCATACGACGCCTTATCATCCTCAGGGGAACGGAGGGTGCGAGAGGTTTAACCAGACGCTGCTCGGTCTCTTGGGGACCTTGGAGAACGACCAACAGGGGCATTGGGCTGACAACCTCCCGGCGATGGTCCAGGCGTATAATAACAGCATCCACAGCACGACCGGGTATGCACCGACCTACCTGATGTTCGGAAGGCATGTGAGACTACCGGCTGACCTACTGCTGGGGACTGCGGCCGCTGAAGAGGGAGGCGGTGTAACGGAGTGGGTGGCCAGACACCATCAACGCCTTCAACTGGCCTACGAACGGGTCTCGGGCCGAATCAATCAAGCCGCAGTCAAGAACAAAAGGCTGTATGACCGTACGGCTCGAAGTGCACCGCTACTGCCTGGCGAAAGAGTTCTGGTGCGAGATAACCGGCGACAAAGAAAGGGCAAGCTTAGTGATCGGTGGGAGCCCCAGCCGTATGTGGTCCAACGACAGCCGCATCTCGACCAGCCGGTGTATGCAATCCGTCCCGAAGGGAGAGAAGGTCCAGAGCGGGTGCTCCACCGAAACCTGATGCGCCCTTGTCCAAACTACCCCAAACCAGCTGTAGAGAGACCTCCGGTTGAACCAGCGTGGATGCCTCCCGTGGTGGGATGGGCTGTGGCCCCTCAGGGGCTGGGTATAAGGCCAAGGCCAGAGGAACCTGACTCCCCCGCCAAGGCCAGAGGAACCTAACTCCCCACCAAGGCCAGAAGAACCTAGCTCCCCGCCAAGGCGATCCCAACGGGAGAACCGGGGGCAACCCCCAGCCAGGTATGGAGACTGGGTGTCCGGATCCCGTTCTAGGGACTAGAACGGTTTGGCAGGGGGGTATGTCACGGGGTGACAAAAACCTGAACAGGACCAAGATCCTGGTGAATGCACTGCAAATTTGTTGCCATGGCAGCGAGGCCAATTGCCTGAGTGACAGCAGGTGTGGGGCAATTACAGGGAACGCTGTGAGAGGGACACATGTTCAGATGGGGCTTTAAAAGCAGAGAGAACACAGACTGTGGGGTGGTTCTCCTCCCGTGTGGTACTGTGTTTGTCAGCGGGTTGTTCTTTTTATTGAGGCTGGGCTGTGGAGGGACGAAGATCGAAGCTAAGGAAGAGAAAGGAAGGAGTGAAGGATTCGTCAGCGAAGACCTAAGGAATATCGTCAGCAGTGGGAAAGACGCAAGTGATGAGTATTGGATCCGTTGTTTATATGCACTAACACTGAAGTGGTGTTGAGAGTTTGGAAGTGTGTGGCACGAGTGAATTATTACACCGAGTGAATTGTTGATCTGTCTCCAACTTCAGTCCTCTCTTTGCCGAATGTAACAACCGCTGCACCATTCTTCTGCTTTTCCTGGAGCGACGTCGAGCCCTAGCCAAAGACGAGATTCGACCTGGTGGGAGAAAGACCGGTGGGTGAGTGCGGGCCCTAATGCACGGTGTGTGAGTGGAATTACAGTGCCTAAAGTGACGATTCACCCGGTTTGTGCTGTGAAGTGAAAATTGTTGTGTGGAGAAGTAATAGAAGTCTGCCGTGCACTCTTCCCATACAGTCTTCCACCCGCTGTCTCCAAAGGAAAGTTGATAAAGCCAGAGTCCAATTTCCTCTGTGCGCAGACCCGGCTCTGTTAATGCTGAGCGCTTCACGCATCGCGGAACTGTTAAAATCGTGCTGTGTTGTTCCAGTGTCCAGCCAAGTGGAGTGTTTCCGTCCAAAGTGTCCTCTCTGCCTGGTGGTCTCCACACGCCCCTATTGGAAGCCTTTGCCCTGTTCAGAGGAAAAGAGAGGTATATCAGTTGAAGTTTCATGTACTGTTGAAACCGTTAAGACTTTCCTGTACTGTTTCAGTGCTCAACGAAGCGGAGCGTTTTCGTCCAAAGTGCTCTACCTGCCTGGTAGTCTCCACACGCCCCTATTGGAAGCCTTTGCCCTGTTCAGAGGAAGAGAGAGGTATATCAGTTGAAGTTTCATGTACTGTTGAAACCGTTAAGACTTTCCTGTACTGTTTCAGTGCTCAACGAAGCGGAGCGTTTTCGTCCAAAGTGCTCTACCTGCCTGGTAGTCTCCACACGCCCCTATTGGAAGCCTTTGCTCTGTTCAGAGGAAGAGAGAGGTATATCAGTTGAAGTTTCATGTACTGTTGAAACCGTTAAGACTTTCCTGTACTGTTTCAGTGCTCAACGAAGCGGAGCGTTTTCGTCCAAAGTGCTCTACCTGCCTGGTGGTCTCCACACGCCCCTATTGGAAGCCTTTGCTCTGTTCAGAGGAAGAGAGAGGTATATCAGTTGAAGTTTCATGTACTGTTGAAACCGTTAAGACTTTCCTGTACTGTTTCAGTGCTCAACGAAGCGGAGCGTTTTCGTCCAAAGTGTCCTCTCCGCCTGGTGGTCTCCACACGCCCCTATTGGAAGCCTTTGCCCTGTTCAGAGGAAAAGAGAGGTATATCAGTTGAAGTTTCATGTACTGTTGAAACCGTTAAGACTTTCCTGTACTGTTTCAGTGCTCAACGAAGCGGAGCGTTTTCGTCCAAAGTGCTCTACCTGCCTGGTGGTCTCCACACGCCCCTATTGGAAGCCTTTGCTCTGTTCAGAGGAAGAGAGAGGTATATCAGTTGAAGTTTCATGTACTGTTGGAACCGTTAAGACTTTCCTGTACTGTTTCCGGGCTCAACGAAGTGGAGTGTTTTCGTCCAAAGTGTCCTCCCCGTCTGGTGGTCTCCACACGTCCTCCATTGGAAGTATCGGCTTGGAAACGGAAAGAAAGGTACCTCAGCTGAGTGTTCATATACTGTCGAACAGTTAAACCTTGCCATATCGTTCCAGTGACTCGCCCGCCCCCACACTTGCATACCTACCTGTTTCCAGTCCGAATGGGGTTCGTATGACCCCGACCCCCGCTGGAGTCCCGTGGAGAAGTACCTACCGAGCGACCTACCTGGACGGCGCGAGGACCTCCCCTGAGCCCCCTTCAACGAGCCCCCGGCCCATCAGTATCGTTCCCCTCCTCCCATCCCAGGAGGTCCAGGGACGCGTGAACTGCCCTGGCGGCAAGAAGAACTTTTAATTAGGACTTATCCAATTGACCAATTTTAATATAATAAAGTATTGTCGTTATTTTTATTCCCTTGTCTGTCTGGTCCTTGACCCGTTCCTCGAGGTGGTTCCCGGTTTTCAGGGGTGGGTGCAGTCTGGCTTGGCCCGCCCCGACCTGTGACATTAAATTCCCATAAAGGCAGGCAGATTTATATTTTTAAAGGCAAGTTATTTCATGGATCCAGGATACTATGCCTCCTGATAAAGTTCCCTTGGCCTTTGGAATTAAAATAGCCCCACATCATCACACACCCTTCACCATACCTAGAGATTGGCATGGTTGTATTTCAGTTCGCCTAATAGCTGGTTTGATTTGCATTGAGAGATGATCTTATGGAAACTACCCCATGCCAATCTCTAGGTTTTACAGCCTCACCCGGGCGGCTCTATATTCTTCCAACACTATCACTGTCTCTGCGGTGGTCTTTTGACCGTAGAATATTTAGTACTTCTATTACTACCTCAATCACACATAGATGTTCTGTTGTTGTCTTTTGAGTATATAATCTATTTCTCAGCTGCGCAGCATATATACCTGACACGACTCCCAAGTTGCTCTTTGTAAAAATGAAGTTTTATTGACGGCCGGGAGATCATTTGCCACAACAACCAAGTGAATCTCCTGAATAGAAAAATACATGCACATTTAAATCATACAATTGAGTAAAAATCAATGTCACTCAAGTCTTCTTCACTGTGATTCGTTCTGGCAATTGGTTTGGAATGATCTAAGCTAATCATATGACTGTTAGTTCATACATGAACTTTATAAATGTGACCTTTCGTACTGTTAAGCACTTTTTGGTTAAGTATATGTGGCCTTTGACCATTTCTCTGTACATTTAATGTTGAAAATACCCATTACATAAAATATTTCTATCACAGTTTGTTATCAGTATAATAGTAATGTATTTTCAACACTCTTACAGTGTAATTTAATTTCAATTGTAATATCACCAAAATACATTTGAAGTTTATGCTGTTTGAATTCTACCTTTCAAAACTTAAATACAAGAGTATATTTAAAGTGTACTTAAGTATACTTGGAATGGTTCCACTTTAGCATAAACAAGTATATTAAATACAACTTAAGTTGCACTTTTTTTTGCACTACTTTTGTACAACTGTGTACAAAACAATCTCTAGGTAACTAAAATGTATTTAGTACAAAATTAGTTGTTCCAATTTAGCAGACATTTGAGGGCAGTCTCATACAGTCACTCAAAGAACACAAGTTATTGAGAATCAGGACAACACTGTCACAGATCGGAGAGAGAATCCAAACGCAAAGGTGAAAAAAAAAGTTTATTTTTTCAAAGGAACTAAGGTGATGCAGATCTGGAACATAACACAGGTTTCAAACAAGACAGTCTTCAGAAACAGGCAGACGTCTGAGTTCGTAGCAGGGTAGGCAGTAGCGAGCGAAACAGCCCCAGTCCGCACCACAGACAGCGTTCAGAAGGTCACTCACGTGCAGCAGGTGACTGGAATGAAAACAGGTGAGACCAACACGACAATAAAGATCCGAACAGATAAGACAAGGCAAATGGCTTCTAGAAAAGGTGTAGAACAGACGAGAGAAGTGAACACTATAATTCATTCAAACAGTAAGGATTTGTAGATAGCTTTTTGCTCATCTCAGAATCTTAAATACAAACCTGTTGAAATTGAATCCAGATTTGAGTTTATTCATCATTAATGAAAAGACATGTCGTGTCACTTCTTTACCAACTCCAGCGTCACAAAAATCAGAAAAACATAATTTGAAAATACCTGTACTGTTCTGCCAGCATCTCTGTCTTTAATGGTTTTGCAAAACAATATCAACATCACTTTAAGAACATTGTGGATCATTACCTTTCAAGTTGAACTTTACTGGAGCTGCCCAATTCACATGTTGTTGCTCGTAGAACAAAATGACTGCACTGTCTTGCTCTTGCAAGTCATCTAGTCAGATTCAGACTTGCGGGTTCTCCTCATTTTGACAGCAGATCTCTTGAACAAAAAGCAGACTAGCCTTCTTTGGACATGGTTCGGTTTTCCAATCTGGACAATGAACTGTTTACCCTGCTAAGGAAAACAACTTTGTCACTTTGTCAAAATTATGTTGTTTATACAATTAAGAAGTGGTTAGCTTTAAGGTAGGTTATTTTTTCTATAAAAAATGTAATTTGAACCATGGGTATTATGTCCGACATACTTTGATCTTTTTTAAAAACCTACCAGTTGTAGAATCTCTGAAGAATGAGGACCTTGGCCCAAGGGAAGTTCCTTCAACTGCATTTTGCGACGTCCCTGGGTGTTCTTCAACAATGGACTCTAGAGAAGACCTTAAACAAATGTGGTATTGATGTAACTTTCACTGAAGTAAATAGTAACCAATTTGTTCAATTAGATGGCAGCGACTTCAGAAATGAATGTCCAATATTCAATGTCAAAAACTGATGTGATTCAAACAAACATTTTTGGATGATAAAATGTTTGCATTGCATTAGCAAAATTAAGAATTGACCTATCAATACAGCATGCACTTGCATGCACTTGTAGCACATCAGTTGAGAACTCTCCCTGGCAGATCTATAAAAATATATATAAAAAATCCTAATGAAACTGAGGAACTGGCTACAGTTAAGTCAACTTTTAAACTGCATCAAAGTTATTTAGTAATTATGCATAAAAAGTCTCAGCCTCTGATAAACACTGCAAAGATAATTGGATGTCACATTTTTGATATAAGCAGCTCTAAATTGATTTGATGACAACGCAACTTACAGGAGTAAGAGTGTATATATTTTTTTGACATTTTCCTGCATAACTGTTCAGGGAGACTGATGTGCCATTATTTAAATGAGCTTTTTCACATAGTGCTATTATTTAGGTTAGGTATAATCTATACTCCTAAGGAGCACAAAAAATAAATAAATAATGAACTGTGGTTTAAGTGCTTTACACTTCAAGTCAGAAAGTCTGATAGTTTTTTGAGTAGATAGCACGTAATACAGACCAGAATCTTTGGTGTAGTCAAGGAAGTAGCTACACAAGAGTAACCCCTAACTGTTCATCCTCTGTATGATGTTCAGTGTCATCAACATCTTCCTCATCACTGATTATTGTCAGCGCTGTCGACGGGTGCTGCCAGTCATGAGATTAACGGGCAGCAGCGGACTGATTTCATTTTAACATTTTACAGTATTAGGCTATCCAATCATTGTACTAAAACACAGAGAAACTATTATTTATTTATTTTAATACTGGGAAACTGTGTGATAATTTACTTTCTGCATATTTCAACTCTACTATACTACAAAATAAAAAAGAGAAACATTAAAACCATTGTCCTACTTTACCAATGGGCTATTTACCCAGTTTCACCCAAACCTTTATTTAATTCCCCCCAAAGTAGACTAGTTCTAATTCATATTTTAAGATTTGTCTAATTCTAATGCGATCTGTTGTTTGTATTGTATTCTTGCAGTTCTGTAATGAAATAAGGTGATCAGACAAGAGTATTGCGCATACTCATAGCAAATATGCGTCGTAATATCATGAGACCTATTTCTTTGTTTCACAATACTCGATTAATGATTGTAAACTGTTGTTGGTGTCTTTAGAAGAAGTATGTGCTGAATTTGACATAGGCCTAAATCACAACAAGTCCATGCTGAGAGAGAGAGAGAGAGATTTTTGATTTTTAGAAAAACTTTACTATACAGTAATTATTCACACAGGTTTTTTACATATTACTTATTACATATTACATATTACTTACATATGACTACATATTAGTAGATCATTATTTTCGACTTTGCAAAGTACATAAGTCCAGATCTTTTCAAAATCCATTTTCATATATAAATAAAAAGAAAAATCATGCTTGATTCTCGCTTTTACAAGCCCTTTAAACACAACCACTTTATTAAATTTATTTCCATATAAAATTTTTCTGTTTTCTACTTCTTAAATAAATAGACATTTTTGCTTGACCAATAATAAAATTGAGCAAACGCCCCCATTTTTCATCGCCAAGGATTGTCAGAACATTTTTTTGAACATCTGTCCAACTACTCTTTCGGACCGAAGTCCAAGTCTTTGAGTCAATGCAACAGTGTTACTTAAATTCCATCCAGTCACTTCCACCAAGTCCTTCATTGTTATAATCTTCTCATTCTTCAAATTTGTGTTCAAACCATAGTACTATTTCACAGGACAAATTCAAATGAGATCCATTAATCATTGGTTCTAGCATTAACCAATGCAAAGATTTTCCATCAGTGGACCTTGTTATTTTCATCAAACTCCATGATTTTCGAATACCTTCATTAAAAACAGGAGATTTTTTTCAAACACATTTTTGAAGAATTTCTCCAAAATAATTCTCTCTTTAATCCAAACTTCCCAACCACACTTAGAAGCTTAAAAAGCTATATTTGTCCAAGACAGCTTTTGATACAAATTTTTTTTAACAAACTGCATTCTAAAAGCGGGGATTGTCACGGGTGGGTTGTGGAGGATGGAGTGAGAGACTCAAGTGCTGAAGTGAAGTAGTGTTTAATTAAGTAAAACATAAATCAAACAAACAAAGGAAAACCAGGTCCCATGAACTAATTACTAAATCCAAGAACATGATTATGGCAGGCACAGAACAACACAACTAAACACCCAGATAACATTAACAACGAACGAGCACAGGACAGCTAACACAGAGAGACTAAATAGGAAGGCAAACAAAGAGGGTAACGAGGGAAAGCAGGTGGAACAAATAACCCAATAACGAGGTAACAAGGTGGGAGGGGCTAGAATATCCACAAGAGCACATGGCACACAGAGAACCCATGACGGCCCTGTGCTCACAGTAAACAAGATCATACATAAACACAAGACCCGGAATGTCACGGCTCTGTCAATAAACCAAGAATAACCAGAATAGTCGTGACAGAACCGTGACATGGATGTGCCTTTCGTTTACACGGCGACGGCGTTTTTTGGGGCTTAAACACGCAAAAAAGTGAAACCACCCTCCAGAGTGGAAATCTTAAAAACGCTCCAGCATCGTGTTCCCGTCTAAAAGGTAAAAACGGTTAAAAACGCGAAAGTCTGCTAGACAGTGAAGACGTCGCGTACGCGTTTACTTCACAGGCATGCGCCAGTACAGGAAAATAACAAAACATTATGAAACCAAAATATAGCATTAATTTCATTGATAAAATATTTATATATCTGAGCGACACGTGAAGAGCACCGAGGGTTAAAGCAGCAGCTTTACCGTATTAAACATAGAAAGACTGTGTCAGCGGCTCTTTCACTTTCAGTGCTTCACATCGCCACCTAGCCGCCTGGAGTGCACATACATAGAATTTCACACACTTTTGCGTCACCATATGCACGCAAATTTCCCCCCCATAACGCTCGTCTAAACGCAGAATAAAAAGTAATAACGCAACGCCACTTTTGCGTTTTCTCTTCAGATCGTTTCCGTGTAAACATAGTCTTAAAGGTGCCATGTGTAAAAATTGAGGTAAAAATATCCCAAAAATTAGCTACACGCATCAAAAGAATGAGAAGAAATAAGGGCGATGATGTCATTAAAAAAATGTCAAGTTATAGTGCTGCAGAGATATCAACCTTAATTAGCATTAGCATTACTAGCCACGGCCCGACAGGTGTCGTAATACCAGTTTCGGCCATGGGAGGCGGTATGCGGGCAACATAACCACCAGCCAACCTGCAATACACGAATAACTCGCACGGCTTGTGGGCGTACTTGAACCTGATGTCAATCGTGTGGAAAGTACAGCCCACTACTTCATTTCATTTCAATTCAGGGAAGAGAGCGGAAGGATGGCTGAAGCCCTTGGCAAGAGACCCCTACCACCACCACACACAGCAGGGAAAAAAATGCGAAAAAATTTGATCAGATAAGAAAGGGACCGCTCATCACGGTCCGGGCTCGAAAGCGCGGGGGACGGCGAGCGAACTGTAGCGCATAGCCCTGTTTTACAGCGTTCAGCACCCATTCTGACACGCCCGGGATCGCTTCCCATGCTTTCGCACGCATAGCTAGGGTCAGAATGGTCTCCGTGTTCTGACCGCCGCATTGCGCGGGTTCGAGAAACTGAAACGGAGGTATCAACACGGCGCTGCGGCGCCCTCGTTGTCTGAATATTGCTGCTAGCTGACGACAGCAGCCGGCTGTTTCACATTCAATGACTCGGTCGCTAAGGACGGAGAACAATTAGTGGCGCGAACAGGTCATTTGTAGCCTACTGTATCTTTCAACAGTGTTCGTGTTGTTTTTACTATAGTAGAGATGATCGGTTCACGTGTGCTGTCTGATGTTGACCAATAAAGTGGTCAGAATGCTGTCTGTCAAATTAATTTAATTCAAACAATGTGTATATACAACTCAAAATGTGATATGAACAAAACGAATATGAACATATTCACTGGTAACGGTGAAGGGGAGTAGCTTGAAGATGTCATGTTTCAAAATCACTTGACATGAAGGTAGGGGCGGAGCATAGAGACTATGCCGTTTCTCGTCTGCTACTCTAGAGTAGACCAATTCACTTTATGGAGGTATACTGCCCCCATCTGGTATGGAATGTGGAGTATGACTTGATTTTTTTTGCCAGACAATCACACATGGCACCTTTAAAAGCCACTTCCACCTCCCCAATCTTCCTTGAACTCTTTCTAAACATTTTCCCAATTCTTTTGCATTGTGGTCTCATCACCCAAAAATACCCCCAAATATTTGCCATATCACTCCACCAGGCAAAATCGATTTTCAGCCTTGCAATCACCCATTAAAAATGCTGAACTCTTTGACTTTTGAAAGAGGAAATTTTAACAAGATTTTCAACAATTTCTGTTAGTCTGTTATTAAGTGTTGATCATTAACTAAAACTATTACATCCTCAGCATACACTGACATCTTTACAGTTTAGTAAGTAAGTAATTTTTAATTTATAAAGCACATTTTACACACAGCACAAAACTGACCAAAGTGCTGTACAATGAATAACTATAAAAAACAAATATAATCGATAATCATAATAATCTAAAACATGAATAAAAAAGAAAACCTTCAAT
Source organism: Phoxinus dragarum (assembly GCA_033366665.1). NCBI lineage: Eukaryota > Metazoa > Chordata > Actinopteri > Cypriniformes > Leuciscidae > Phoxinus > Phoxinus dragarum. The sequence goes on from JARPMJ010001402.1 coordinate 145,423, forward strand.
ATCAGGGCACACGACACAGAAATACAGAAAACAAAGAGGAGTGCCAGGTTAGAGAACAAGGAAGGCCATGGAATATAAATGAGTTTTTAACCTGGATTTAAATACAGCAATGGAGGGGGCATATCTAATATCCTGGGGGAGCTGGTTGCACAGACGTGGGGGCAGCAACTGCAAAGGCCCTATCACCCCTCTGTGAGCGCGGCACAAGCAGGAGCCCTTTGTTTGAGGATATCAGTGACCTTTGAACTGAGTATAGCTGCACAAGGTCTGTGATATAGGTTGGGGCGAGCCCATTAAGTGCCTTAAAAACAAACAATGAAACTTTAAACTGAATCCTAAAAGGAACTGGGAGCCAATGCAAGGAGGCCAGAATGGGGGTGATGTGCTCGCGCCTCCTGGTGCCAGTTAAAAGACGCGCTGCTGCGTTTTGTACCAACTGCAAACGTCTAAGTGATGATTGTGGGAGGCCAAAGTAGAGGGAATTACAATAATCCAGCCGTGATGTAATGAAGGCATGGATGACTTTCTCAAGATCGTTAAGAGATAGAAATGACTTCAGGCGGGAAATCATTCTGAGCTGGTAAAAACTATTTTTGACAACAGAACTAATCTGTTTGTCAAGGCAGAGTTCTGAGTCAAGAATGACACCCAAATTTCTGGCATGAGTTTTGATAAATGGGGTGAAGTGACCTAAATTGTGCTCCACAGTGGATCTTGCCTTGGGAGAACCAAAAATAATGACTTCTGTCTTTCACTATTTAGCTGGAGAAAGTTGTTAACCATCCAAGTTTTGATGTCTTCGAGACAGACCAGAAGAGATTGTATGGAATCCCTAGATTTTAGAGGCACGTACAACTGTGAGTCATCCGCATAGAGATGAAAGGAAATGTTATGCTTCCTTATGATGTCACCCAGTGGGAGCATATACAGGCTAAAAAGCATAGGACCCAAAATGGACCCCTGAGGGACCCCATATGAAACGGAAGCAGAAAATGAGGATGACTTGCCGATAGATACTGAGAAAGTCCTATCGTTGAGATAGGAACGGAACCAAAGTAATGCGGTCTCCCTGATGTCCACCTGCAGATCAAGACGAGAAAGGAGGATGTTATGATCAACGGTGTCGAAGGCGGCACTAAGATCCAGTAATATCAGGATGGCATTATCACCTGAATCTAGTGTAAGAAGAAGATCATTGGTTACTTTGAGCAGAGCTGTTTCAGTACTATGAAATTATCTAAAACCTGACTGAAAAGGTTCTAGTATATTGTGGGTGGTCAAAAAGGGGTTCAGCTGTGATAGAACAGCTTTTTCCAGAACTTTAGAAATAAAAGGAAGCTTAGAAATGGGACGGTAGTTATTTAGGCATTTAACATCGAGATTATGTTTTTGGAGCAGGGGTTGGACAACCGCATGCTTAAAACATGTAGGGACAGTGCCGGATGCAAGACATGAATTTAAGATGACCTGAATGGAGGGGCCAACTACATCAAAAACATCCTTTATAATAGAAGAGGGGATAGAATCATGAGATGAAGTAGTAAGTTTCATATGTGATACTAAATCCCTCAATTCAGCGAGAGAGATGGGCTGAAATTAGTTAAAAGTAGCTAGCACTCCTGAGCAACGAGGCGGAGTAACAGATGAGGTGGGGGTAAACCATGAATTAAAGTTCTCAATTGTGTTAGTAAAAAACTTAAGAAATTTCTCACAGGTATCAGTGGATGCATCATCAACTGGAGAGTTTGAGGGGTTGATAACAGAGTTTATAGTACTAAATAAAATTTTTGGTCTGTTTGAGTGTTTGCTGATCAAATCAGAGAGGTGATTTGCTTTGGCTATTTTTGCTGCTGCCTGAAAAGAAGCAAATGCAGATTTAAAAATTTGAAAGGAAACATTGAGATGATCCTTTTTCCATTTCCTTTCAGCTTTACGACAGGCCTGCCTAAGAGAGCGCGTATCCTCATCTAACCAGTAGTGAGATTTTAATTTGGGGCGGGTATATGTGAAAGGTGCTACAGAGTCAAGTATGGATGAGCAAGATGAGTGAAAAAGGGTAACTAATTCATCCGGACTAGAGGAGAATGATGCCGCTGTTGCAATAATAAATGCAACATTTCCACTCAAAAAACTATCAGAAAACTGAGCTGCAGTAAAAGAATGTATCTGGCGAGAGTAATAATCCTGAACTCTGACAGTTTGCAGAGGACTGAAAAGGGTAATGTCAAATATAATGGGCTTATGATCAGAAAAAGTGGGCTCCTCAATCACAATATTATCAACAATAAAACCATAAGATAAAATTAGATCGAGTGTATGTCCCAGTTTATGAGTAGCTTTATCTATATGTTGCGTAAGGCCAAGAGCATCTATTACACCACAGAATTCGCTAAACATAGGTCTATCTGGACAGCAAACATGAATATTAAAGTCACCAAGTATAAGACGACGATCATACAGTGACACAAAATGGGAAAGAAAGTCAGAGAATTCAGTTATAAAGTCTTTGTCTGGCTTAGGGGGCCTATAGATCAGTACACAAACCAATGGTGACATAACAGATTCAACAATTACACATTGCAGTTCGAAGGTGGAAAAATTCCCTGCAAACAGTGTCCGTAATTTTAAATTGTTCCTAAAAACAAGAGCCACACCGCCTCCTCTTCCAACGCACCTCGGTGTGCTAATAAATGAACAATTAGTTGGACAAAGTTCACTAAAAACAGAAGACTGGCCAACTCCAGCGCTGATCCATGTCTCGGTTAAAAACAGAAAATCCAAATTGTGACGAGAAAAAAAGTAATTCAGAACGAAAGTCTTGTTAGACACTGACGTGCTATTGACCAGGGCCACTTTTGCATTTGAGTAAACCGCAGCCTTGGGGCAACGAGAGTATACCAAAGGGCGGATGTTCAGCGAGTTTACCCCACCGCTACGGATACGCAATCTCGGTTGAGCAGGGCTAACGGGCATTTGAGGTCGATGCAGGGTGATATACACATGACGAGTACCCCAGATCCCACGAACGTCGAGCCAGGTAGAGATCTTTCCGAACTAGAATGTCTGCAGAGAGCTGACAGGGACCCAATTGTGCGAGAGAAGCACTCGCTCCTCCTCTGATCTTCACCCGGACGCCTCCACGTTTACCTCAGCGCCTCCGACGATTCCTCCGGTTAGAGATACAGCAAGGTAGCCGAATGACGCACTCAGCGATGGGGTAAATAAACGGAGGGGGACATCCGTTGCAAAGAACAGGGGTCACCTGTGCGTTTCTGATATCCAACAAAGTTTTCTGATCATAGGACCTTGTAGCAGCAACAGAACAGTACCGACATAGCGTAAGTGACATCACAAACAAACATAATGGAAGTCGACGGAGCTGACGGCAAGCCGACAAACACACTGGCGCCATCTTGCTCCGAACAAGAAGTGGTTCAAAAACAAAATTAATAAACATAAACAGTTAAAATGCTATCATATTTGAAACCACAAATACTCTCCCTTATTTGACTGAACATAGGTTCCAAAGCTATTGAAAACAACATACCAGAGACACTGAACATCCTTGTCTGATTCCTCTTCCTGCCTTAAGTAAATCAAGTCTTTATTTGAAAAGTGCTTTTCACAATACACATTGTTTCAAAGCAGCTTTACATAAAATCATGATGTTAATGTTCATATATTCTTAATATCTTAATGCCTTATTGTTGCATTTAGTAAATTAGAGCTGGGCAATAATAGATACATATACTGTATGTATGCAGGTAAAGTTGAATGTACTATATATCAACTTTAAATATATCACTGGGCCATACAGTATATAAGGAATAAATACACCATTAGAACATAAAACAGCAGATAGTTAGAATGCAATGTGTTGATAATTTGTCAAATAATGGAGAAACTAAAGATTACTCAGAGCAGAAAGTGGATGATCATATTAGTGTGTGGCTGCCATCACACATAATTAGAGGCAGTCTGATCATATGTGGTGTTTCCAGTATACGCTTGGACCAGGGAGTGTGGCCAGGCTTATAATGTCTGTACGTGGGCCAGACAGTGCATGCTTCATAACAGGAAAAAGTGTGCACAATCAAAGGTTAAAGGATAGTGGTTATCCTGTAACTGTATACAACAACTTTAGTTATATCACTACTTCCCTAACTACATACATATTCTGTGTTCATTTAACTGTTTATTTCATCTTTTTTTTATTTGAGATTAAGATTTCTATAAAACAACTACCCCAAATAATAATAAAAATAATAATACATATTTTCTGGGGCAAATTATGTTGTTATATTTTAATTAATTGATTAATTTTGTTTACATTTTTTTAAGGAAAGTGCTCTTTTTTGACTGGGATGACAGTGGTTTTGCTGCAAGAAGAGAAGAGGGCATAATCATTCCCACAGCAGACACCATCCTCACTCAACTGCAGCTTGAGCAACTCGAGAAGCACACTGACCCATTGAAACAATCAGAATCATTTGGGATGGACATTTACTTAAATACACACACACACACACACACACACACACACACACACACACACACACACACACACACACACACACACACACACACACACACACACACACACACACACACACACACACACACACACACACACACACACACTTAGAAAAGTTCAGACACATTTAGTGCAGTTTTCATTACAATTGTAGTGTATACCCTGGTGAAAAAAAAATATGTTAAGTATACTTGAAGCCAGACTAATTATTAGTATACTTCAAGTGTGTTAATGATTAGTTAACTTAAAGTGTGCTATTTTGAAACAACTAATTTTGTACTAAGTATATTTTAGTTATATTTAAATTGTAGTAAAGCATAACTAAGTGTATTTAGTGTACTTTTGTGTGCTAAATTGGAACAACTTAAAGTATACTTAGTATACTTTAAGTATATGCCTGTGTAGGGACTAGTTACATACTTGATTAGTGATAAAGTGTACTTTATCTATGTTACAAGTACAAAATCATTACGTTAGCAATATACAAGTCTATTATTTTTGAGTAAAAATGATATTCTCTGTTAATACCTTTGGCTTAATCCAAATACTACAAATAGCACACTTTGTCTTCAATAACAAATGCACATTAAAAAGTGTATTTAAGCATATATTTATTACCAATGTACTGATAGTGCACTTGTTAGAAATATATTAAAAGTATGCTTGTTTTCAGCATATTTCTTAAAAGTGTAATTAAGCATATATTTATTACCAATGTACTTATAGTGCACTTGTTAGAAATATATTAAAAGTATGCTTGTTTTTAGCATATTTTTTTAAAGGTGTATTTAAGCATATATTTATTACCAATGTACTTAGAGTGCACTTGTTAGCAATATGTTAGCAGTATGCTTGCTTTTAAATATATTTTTAGAAAATATACTAAAGTACTATTAATTTAAAGTGTGTTAAAAGTTGTATTATAAAAATAGATAAAAAGCATGATTCTAATATACTTTTAATATATTTCAAGATAGTATTTTTTTTTTGTATATTTGCAATGTACTATTGAAAAAAGGGAATATATTTCAAATACAATAAAGTATACTCTTTTTTCACTAAGGTATGCATGATCTAAAAGTTATAAATCACCAAAATACTTGTCCATAGTTTTTTCTTGTTTTAAAAGTGAAAATTAACCAAAAAGTGAAAATTCTGTCATCATTTAGGCCACATTTACACATAGCCGGGTATTTAGAGAAACGAATATTTCCCCCCTTCGTTTTCAATAATAACATCGTGCACACAACCCGCATAAATACGGCGTCGAGTAGAGGTCTGCATTCCCGCGGCTGTCCAGATATTTTGCGCCGCGGGATTCAATTTCCGACTAAAACACGGTAGCGGTCGGTAACTCTGGTGTAATTTGAACGGGAGCGGTCGGTCATTCAATATCACGTTCCTTAAATAACAATAACACGTTCAATATCACATCCTTTCAGAACAGCATATCTTCGCTTTACTTAATCTTAATCTTATCGACCACCCGGTATACAGCCTGCCCTGCACTCAGGACCGTTATGCACGCGCTGCACGCATCGCATGGACCAGTTCTTTCTTCGTCATGCATTGTATTGGCGGGGTCTGTGCGCGCAGCATGTGCATAACTGTCCTCAGAGTCAGACTGTACCGGTGGTAAATATACAGCCCTCAAAAAGGATGGCAGAGCAAAGTGTGGATGCGCTGTCCTTGAAGGACGTTCAACTTGGACTGGAAAATGGTCAGTTTACTGCTAAGAAACCCACGTCAGGCAAGTCTGATGTATGGGAGTCTTTTTCATGCATCAACACAAAGGGTCAAACTAAACTGACATTTACAAAGTCTAGGCCGGTGCCAGAGCAGTTTAAAAAAGAGACCACAGAAAAATGTGTTGAATTTGTTTGCCAAGACATTCGACCGTATGATACTGTGTCCGGAAAAGGTTTTAATCAGCTGGCCCAACATTTGGTCGACACAGCAGCAAAAATCGGAAAGTTTAATGTCAGTGAGATACTTCCAAATCCAACAACAGTATCAATAAATATTGAAAAGAGGGCTCAGAGTCTGCGTAGACATGTTGTTGACGAAATCACTGCAGTAATACACAAATTCGGATGTGCAATTACAACAGACATATGGACAGAAACGTATCGCAAAACGTCTTTTTTGTCGGCAACCATCCATTACGTTAATGAGCAATCTGAGCTATATTCAAGAGTGCTTTTTGCTGTCCCTTTTGACCAAAGCACCTCAAAGACGGGTGAAAATATTCTAATCCATCTGCTGCAGAATCTCAGAATATTTGGCATTGATGCGACAGAAATGGGCAGAAAGATGGTGAAAGGAGCCAACATGATCAGTGCCTTACGAGGATACACGAGACTAAACTGCACAGCGCACATACTAAACGTGACTCTGTCCAGTGCGTTTGGTCCTGCCATAATGGAATTGTCTCCAGAGATCGCTGGGCTTCTAACTGATGTTAAAAAGTTGGTCACATATTTCAAACACTCAGGACAGCAGGCCAAGCTAAAAAGGTCACTGAAACAATCCGTAGAGACACGGTGGAACTCACATTTTGACATGCTGAATTCTGTTTTGGAACAGTACGAAGACATCACATCTGTGCTGACTGAGAGCAAAAATCATGACAAGATCATACGCATCAACACCAGCACGCTCAAGTTACTAGTATCATTCCTAAAACCCTTCAAGAGGCAACTGACGACTTGGAAACCGATAACACAACTCCAAGTGCCTCACTAGCTCTTCCGTGGTCTGTGCGATTAATTGAGCACTGCACAGCAGCCACAAAAGACCCTCTGCTCTCTGAAATCGCAACAGTCTGTGTGAAACGGCTGAAAGAACTACTGTCAACAGACAGCACTTTGCCCAATTCGGTTCACATGCTTTATAGAATAGCAACCTTTCTTACGCCAAATCTGCGAAGTTTGAAAATGTTGGATGAAAGAGGGCGTCAGGAGGTGATACAGGGTGTCAAGGAGATAATCGAAGATTTAAAGTTTGATTATGATACCCATGGTGAGGATGTTGAGCCAACACCTGCCAAAAGGCCTACTGTTCTCTCTAAATTTTCAGATTGGGAGGACAATGAAGAATCAGTTGGATCGAAATCACTAGATATTCAGATTCAGGAGTACATGACCATGAAACTTGAACTATCAAGTCAACAAAAAGTTTTGCAGTGGTGGAATTCACATCAGTCTCAGTTTCCTGCTCTGAGCAACCTTGCAAGATATATCCTCTGCATCCCAGCCACGAGTGCAACTTCCGAGAGAGCATTCAGCCTTTGCGATCGGATTTTGGAGGAAAGACGTTCGGTATTGAAACCGTCATCAGTCAGTGACATTCTTTTCTTGCATGGATATTTAAAATAGTTTGGATAAAGCTGATTTTGCAAAGTAAGTAAACGGTTTTCGTTCATTTCATATATTGCCTACATTTTTGGGATGTAAATTTATCATTAGTTATTGTTGAATTTATATATTTTATCTTGTAGGAGAGACGTTGAAATCGACGTTGGGACATTCTTCTCAGGGATGTTAAATTGTTCGGTAAAAAATGTGATTTAATTTCGCGATGGAAGCCTACATATTTTGCTTGTAATGAATGACATGTTGTATTTTTTTCTTTCTCTAACACTTTTCCTGTGTTGACAGCAAAATGTCACAAATTTTGTATTTTGACATTACGAATAAAAATAACAAATGGCTTCATTTTTATTTATTTTTGCTCTGTGACATTTTTTCCACTAGCTACTGTGTTGGCAGCAAAATGTTACATTTTGTATCTTGACAAGACGAATAAAATAATAAATACAATTTTTGTGCAAACTACATTCTTATTTTGAAATTCTGGAAACGAGATCTAAATTTAGCGGGATGGTCGAGTCGGGAAGAAAATTATTCTAAGCAGACAGCGGGTGAACAAAGAGTGTATATATTAGCTCCTGTGTATTTAAGAGATCTTCTATCGCCATATAATCCATCGCGCTCTTTAAGATCGCTAAATTCGAGGCTTCTGGTCGTACCTAGGATAACTAAGTCCACTAAAGGAGGGAGGGCGTTTTCACATCTAGCTCCTAAACTCTGGAATAGCCTTCCTGATATTGTCCGAGGCTCAGACTCGCTCTCCCAGTTTAAAACTAGATTAAAGACGCATCTCTTTAGCCAAGCATTCACATGATGCATCTCATACCTTTTATACTACAGTTTAATCAGATCAAATGCATTCATATTATGAACAGCAGCTACGCTAATTATTTCCCATCTGCCTTTTTTGTTGTTATCTCGGGACGCCTGTCCCGAGATAACTCAAATAGAGTTCGTCAGCTCCAGTTATGTATCCAGCCTCTCATGGAGACTTCAGATGCCCGGCCTGTGATGAGACGACTCGACGCCTGTGAAGAGACGACCCAACACCGGCGATATGTTATGTCCTAAATTTTATGATTAACTAACTGTATTTTTGTATGTATATTTTTGAAATGCATTTTCTGTAAAGCTGCTTTGAAACAATATGTATTGTGAAAAGCGCTATACAAATAAACTTGAATTGAATTGAATTGAGTATATATCGGGAACGGGTGGGTGCGGAAATAACCCCAGCGGGAGCTGGCTGGAGTGGGACTTAAAAAACAGTCCTGCGCAGACCTCTATATCCATCCTGCCGTCTTGCGGGCGGGAGCGGGACATAATATCACAGATCGCGGGTGGGAGCAGGACTAAAAATTACAAATCTTTGCGGGAACGGGCGGGAGCGGGACTGAACACTGCGGGAGCGGGCGGGAGCGGGACTGAACATTGTGTCCCGCGCAGGTCTCTACCGTCGAGCGCCATCATAACTATGCCAAACCTATGGGCGGCAGTGTAGGGAGAAGGATAAAGCCATGCAAGCCAATCAGAATCCTCAGAATCGACAAGAGAGAACCTAAAACCCCGTTTCTCCCAGTTGACACGACAACATATAACCGGCGTTTTCAGAAATCTCCACTTTGGCCGGAGTTTTTAGAAATAATCGTTTTCTGGGATAAAAACGGCGTTTTCGTGTAAATGACAGGCCAGAACGCAGAGAAATATCTGCGATTTCCCATCGTGTAAACGGGGCCTTACTCACCCTCAAGTTGTTTCAAACCTGTATGAGTTTCTTATTATATGAGATATTTTGAAGAATGCCAGAAACCAGACAGTTGACAGAAGCCATTGACTTGCATAGTATTTTTTTTTCTACTATATAATTCAATGGGTTCCGTTAACCGTCTGGTTTCTGACATTCTTCAAAATATCTTCACTTGTGTTCAGCAGAAGAAAGAAACTCATACAGGTTTGAAACAACTTGAGGCTGAGTAAATAATGTCAGAATTTTCACTTTTGGGTGAACTATCCCTTTTTTCACCCAAATCTGTTCACCAACCTGTTTACGGAGAAAAAAACATGTTGTTTGGCAAATTAACCGTTCAATTTAAAGTGGTTTTCGTGTTGTGACTCCTTTCTAATAAATATTGCCTTGAATTGAGTTTATCATACAGTCTCATTATTTAGTTGGTTGAAATAATATACTTTTTTTTCCACTTTTTAGTAGTCAAGTCAAGTCACCTTTATTTATATAGCGCTTTTTACAATACAGATTGTATCAAAGCAGCTTCACAGTGATAACATGAAAATAATACAAAAAACAATTTCATCATCGTCCACCTTTAAGGCAGATCTATAATATTGTTGAATATTAAATGTCCCCAACTAAGCAAGCCAGAAGGTAAGGCAACAGCGGCAAGGAACCAAAACTCCATCAGGTGACAGAATGGAGAAAAAAAACCTTGGGAGAACCCAGGCTCAGTCGGGGGCCAGTTCTCCTCTGACCAATGAGTGAACAGTGTATAATTATGATTCAGGAGCATTACAGGTCAGAAGTTCAGAATGAATCAGAGTATTTGTCCAGTTCCGGTTGGTTGAAGTCGGAGTGGAGGGGGAGGGACTGGTTGACACTTCAGGTCAGCGTCGTCGTCGTGTCCTGGCGCTGGTCCTTCATCAGATCTGGATACCCCACCGCTGTCCCGAAGAAACAGAGCAAGCCAGCTCCTCCCGCTGTTCTGAGTTACTCACCTGAAGATCCTCTTAGTCCGAGTACTCTGAGCTCCACCGCTGTCCGGAGGAAACAGAGCGAGCCAGCTTCTCCCGCTGTCCTGGGTTACTCACCTGAAGATCCTCTCAGTCCGAGTACTCTGAGCTCCATCGCTCTCCTGAGGAAACAGAGAAAGTTAGTCGCCCACGCTGTTCTGAGTTACTCACCTGAAGACCCTTGTATCCTGAGTATTCTGAGCTCCACTGCTGACCTGAAGAAACAGAGCAGGCCAGCTCCTTCCGCTGCTCTGGGTTATTCACCTGAAGATCCTCATATTCAGAGTATTCCGAGCTTCACCGCTGTCCTGAAGAAATAGAGAACACCGGCCGCTCACGCTGTTCTGAGTTACTCACCTGAAGATCCCCGTAGTCCGAACATCTTGAACTCACCGCTGTCCCGAAGAAATATAGCAAGCCAGCTCCTCCCGCTGCTCTGGGTTCCTCGTCTGAAGATCCTTGGGTGCTGAGCATCCTGAGTTCCCTGGTCGCTCTGAAGAAGAGAGAGAGTGTCAGTCCTCCATGCTGATACTATTTTAAGTATGTTTTAAAATCCAATAAAGTCAACTTATTTATCTTATCTCGTGTCCTGCTTTGTGGTGTTCCCTTGGTGTAGCTCCTCAGAGTGGTAGTTTGTACGGGTGGTGGCCTACTGGGCTCTATCCCCACCTGGCCAGGTGACGTGTGTGGATCTCTCGCATGCATCTGTGGATCGCTGTGTGTGTGTGTGTGTGTGTGTGTGGATCTCTCGCGTGCATCTGTGGATCGCTGTGTGTGTGTGTGTGTGTGTGTGGATCTCTCGCGTGCATCTGTGGATCGCTGTGTGTGTGTGTGTGGATCTCTCGCGTGCACTCGTGGTGGATTGCTGTGTGTGTGTGGATCTCTCACGTGCATCTGTGGATTGCTGTGTGTGTGTGTGTGGATCTCTCGCGTGCACTCGTGGTGGATTGCTGTGTGTGTGTGTGTGGATCTCTCGCATGCACTCGCGGTGGATTGCTGTGTGTGTGTGTGGATCTCTCGCGTGCACTCGTGGTGGATTGCTGTGTGTGTGTGTGGATCTCTCGCGTGCATCTGTGGATCGCTGTGTGTGTGTGTATGTATCTATCGCGTGCACTCGTGGTGGATCGCTGTGTGTGTTAGAGTGCGGATCGGGCCGAACTTTTCTGTCCGAGCCCGGCCTGCGTCCGACAGAGCAGTAACCGAACCCGACCCGAGACCGGCAGTGAAAATCCCATTTTTTTCTCATACTAATGACAGTTGTACGTTTGTTTGTGTGGAAAGCCGCTTTTATTAAGCAACTGTAGGAAGGCAATCGGAAATGTCAACAGGACAAGCGCATCAGCGCGCGGAGCAACAAGCGCTCTTAACACCTGGCGCGCGCACATTATGCACGTGTTTCGTTGTCACGGCTACATAAACAAATTTCCG